>JAKUCM010008418.1:0-18782 GCA_023374145.1 Lepidium sativum
AGTAATGTTAGATGGAAAGTTAGAAGGAAGATCAAATGATCAATGTGAAAAACTGTAATTGTTGTTGTAATTATCAATATATACTGTTGACAAAATTATCGATACAATGCATGTTTCTTCTATGATGTCATGCTTGGTGAAATTAATAAGAACAAAATCACAACATGCATTGTTAATTTGACAATAAGAAAAAAGTATCTACAGAGATCTTTTATCAAAAAAAAAAAAAAAAAGTATATACAGAGATGCACGGCCCAACATGACTTATACAAGTTATAACCAAAACAATGGTTCCAGTAGCCTTAGTACAATAACCGAATCTGTGACCGAAACTGATTCGAAAAGGTAGATTTGGATTCGAGTTCCGGTCTTACAATTTTATCATGTTGGGCATTTACACAAAATATATGTAGATATCGAGTCGGGTTCGGTTCCTACTCGAAACCTACCGGATATCTGATCAGTTCCTGGGTACTCGAAAATTCTCTCAAATATTCACATATTTTTCAAGTATACAGATATTTGGGTCTATGTTCGGGTTCGGATCTTCAACTATATATTGGGTATTTAAGTATTTTAGGTTGTTTTCAAATATTTTGAGTGATTTATGAAAAACAATCGGATACTTTTTAGATATACGAGTATCTTTCAGGTATATGAGTAATTTTTGGTATTCAGGTTGGAGTCCATATTTGGATCCTCAAGTAATTTTCAGGTATACATGTAGGTATATGAGTACTTTTTGGTTCTTAAAAAATATATTTGAAATGACCCCAGACCCGAATAGACCCCGATCCGGAACTAAACCAAAATTATAGCAAGTCATAAATGGATACAACACTCCTTTACCCTAAAAACCCGAATCTGAAAAGAACCGACCCAAATTCGACTCAAGAACCCGAATGCCCAGTACTATTATTCAAACAAAAAACCAAAACAATGTAATGTTCACTAAAATAGAAGAAGAAACGAATACGAATGTATAATTTAGGAGAGTTAATTTGACCAAATGAGTAATGCCTACTTATGTGGTTTTTTCTACTCGAGTTTTGATTTTAGGTAGATATATAATTCTATATGATAAAAATTTAGAGTTTAAGTTATTGATCAAAGTTTTTTGATTTAAATCGAGTTACTTTGTAATTTTAATTCAATTCCCCTTAGTCCTAAATTTTATTATACGGGATTAAATCGAGTTACTTTTGGAAAATAGTATATAGCAAATAAGATGATTTTTGGAATCAAAGTTTGTACGACACATTGATTTTGATAGCTAAGTTTTCTATAATACGCAATGTACACATATTTTATCATATTGTCAACTTTAGATTTTCTATATATTATATGCTATTGAAATTTAATATTCTTCTGTATATCTATGAAACAATAAAATATCTTAATATTTTGTTTTGTAGCTTCACATGTCATACTTATAGAGAACAAATTAAATAAAAAGATAGTCATAAGTTGAAAATAGGAAGATGACGGTGAAGATAGTTGAAAAATCCCAACTAACAACACATCACACTCAAATTAAAATTAAATAAATAGTTGATTAATAATTAGTTTATTTATTGAGTTTATGTGTTTCTGTTCTTACACTTCTCTCTCTGGTGTTTGTGTACTTACAAATTTTCTCTGTTCCATATTAAAAATCAGAATACTAAACTGATTGCTTGATCGATCAATAATGAAGTTGACAAAGAGAATAGGAGGCTTTTTGCTGCGTTTGGTAGCGTTTGGTGCGGCTCTAGCCGCTTTGATCGTTATGGTAACTAGCCATGAGAGAGCTTCTTTCTTCGCTATCTCTCTTGAAGCTAAGTACACCGAAATGGCTGCGTTTAAGTATGTACCGATTTGTTCTCTCTTTAATTTGTTTTATATGCGTTAGTGTTACTTGCGTTTCTTTGTTAAATATATGTAAATAATACGTCTCATGAGTTATGTTTGGCAGGTATTTTGTGATCGCAAACGCAGTTGTGAGTGTTTATAGCTTTTTAGTTCTCTTTCTTCCACATGAGAGTTTGCTTTGGAAATTCGTCGTCGTCTTGGATTTGGTAACCATTTTTATACGTTTGTTTTAGTTTTCTGCATGCATATATTTGCATATTATGTTTACATTCTCTTATTTACTAATTTTTTTTCCAACAAATGGATTGATTGTAGATTTTACTAAAGTAATATTATTACTATATATGACTTCTTACATTTTAAAAATTTTATGTTTTCTTTTCACACTCGTCAAGATTTGCAATCTTGACTTCCGCTTCTGAAAAATACAGATCAATCTTAACAAATTGAATAATACACAATAACGATATATCTCTATGATCAATTTTTAAATTTATGATAAATAATATATCAAATCGAAGTTTTCTTAACAAAAAAATTAAACCTAAGTTAAATTTTTGAAAATTTAATATATACGACCCTAAATTTTTTAAAAAATCTCTATACATATATTTTTTTCCTTGTTACCTTGACGTTTTTTTTTCACAAATCCCAAATTTTTGTATTAAGTAACAAATGCTTTGATCGATGTGTGAAAAGTTAAAAAACTTAGAATATAAATGTATACCTAATCCGTAAATTTGTCCTTATAACAAGTATTCATATCGTTTGTTAGGTGAACATTAGCTCAAAAAAAGAATGGATTTAAATATCTAATTTGTATTAATATTCAGGTGATGACAATGTTGCTGACATCAAGCTTATCGGCGGCATTAGCGGTGGCACAAGTGGGAAAGAAAGGAAACGCAAACGCAGGTTGGCTTCCGATTTGCGGCCAAGTTCCAAAGTTCTGCGATCAGATAACCGGAGCTTTAATCGCCGGTTTCGTTGCTCTTGTTCTTTATGTCTTCTTACTCTTATTCTCTCTACATTCTGTTGTTGATCCTTTTCTTCTTCAAAAATCTTAAATCTAATTTTATTTTGTTCTTTTCAATATATCGATTAGTTTAAGTCTATCTCTCGTATATAGATAGACATACAAATAATAGACTCAAGAATTAGCCCAAAAAAATACATTTGAATGTAAATATATTTATAAGGGAACTATTTTCTTGTATGAAAATGTGTATGAAATATAACAGCATCTCCATCAAGATACCTAAAATGAGTATCTAACTATTTTAATAATGGTATTTAACAAAAAAAATTATACAATTAAATTTTAAGATTTTAGTGCAAATTAGACCAATTAAAACTAACAACTATGTAAGTGGGGTTCTTATACTTGATTGAAGAGTTTTTAAAATTCATCAATACGAACTCCATCTTACTCTCTATCATAATTTTCAAATTTTTTTTATTTTTTTAATTGCTAAGAACCCCTTTTAAAAAATTTCTTTGGAGATGATCTAAATTGTGTTGGTCGAATAGTTCATGCTTCACTTTCATTACTTTCTTTTTGGGTGAATTGATTCACTTTCATTATTGTAAAAATACTTTTGTCACCAATAGATGTTCTAAATAACAAATGGATTAGTTTGGTTATATGTTTTAAATTACTTCGATTATAACCAAATAAAAGTTATTCAAGGCGTTATTTTAAAAATATGGGAATTTCAGGCCTAGACTAATTTTCGAGACCACAAGAATTTGAGTTTTCTTCTTATTTAAAACGTTTACGAATGATTAAAGGTGAAGTACAAGAAAAATATTGTAAATTTTAACCAATGTTTTGACCAGAAATTATATTTTGATCAAAATATGTCAAGAATCCATTTATTTTGACAAATTTTTGATCAAAACATAATTTTTAGTCAAACAATTGGTCAAAACTTATTTTATTTTCTTGTAATATTCTAATATTGCCAAAGAAGACCAACCAAACTAATTTCTTAAACTAATATACTTAGTTATGGTAAAGAACTTATGGTTAAGTGGTAAGAAATGAATTTAAGATTTTAAAGAATTTGTAGGTTCAATTCTCTTACTATGCGAAACTAAAACATATTTTTCTATTTACCATTACTGAGATATAGGTCTATACTTTCAGACCATTTGAATATTTGCACGTGAGAGTTTATCGGTACAGCACCATTCCTAATAGAATAATCCAAATTCTTTCCATAAACTTTAAAAACTTCCAAGTTACAAAATATATTTGGTTATATCCAAGGTATTTTAGTATATTAAACCGGCTTATGTTGCATGGATTGATATTTGTAGTAACCGAAAGTAAGACTCTTATTTACATTAGTCAAGAGTATATTACTGAATCTAAAAATTTTAATGCTTAGTGAAGCACATGAGACCATGCTGTGTCAGAACAAAAAGGAAGATTCCATGTATGGATTACAAATCTCATATGCTTAGCTTTTAATTATGATAGTCCCACAAGAGTATTATAATAAGTTAAATTTATATCGATAATCTTTTTTTTGTGTTAAACTAGATTGACTTACGGTTTCTATACTACTTCGTCGTTTGACTGGTCAGGATCTGAAATAAAGGTACATTGTTTTTAGCTGAGTGTGAGAATTTGAACAATATCGACTCGCATCCCCAAAACCAAAACAGAAGAATTTACATTCTATCATTTAATGAGAAAAATTCAATGATATTTCGTACTTTGCACAAACTATAGTTTTTGATACTACAACTTATATGCAATATATGTTCGATCACATAATTAGTAACTTATAATAGTAGTATATAGTATCAGAATATACAGTTTGTTTTTCAAAATATATGATATTAGATTTATATACAATATAATTTTTTTAAATTGATATTCTATAATTTAATATACACTAAAAATTTCTATAACATAATATAATTTTATAGTTGTAAATTGATTTTTTGTTCAGTTAGTATATTGATAAATTAATAATTTTTATAAATTAATAAAATATATTATTTCAGTATAATCTCAACATTATTAATTTATAGAAATTTGATTGTACATAAATTTCTACTAATGCTATGAATTTAAGTTTTATCTCAAACATAAAGTGTAGATAATAAATCTATCAAAAATATTTAAGAGTGAAGAAAGTGAAATAAATCTATAAAATAATTATAGTGACAGACAAGTTTGCTTTTAATAATATAAATTGTTTGAAAATAAAGTTATTTGAAAAGGAGAGGGGAAATATGGGAGAATATATGAAGGATGGGTCCATGTGATTCGAATTAAATTTAAAACCAAAAAGGAAAAATGATGTCTCAAGGGTTTTGTTTCTTTATTTTGAACCCATTTGTATTTTTTTGGTTAATTAAAAAGATATGAATTATTTCTGCCCAATGAAAAAATAGATAAGAATGACTAAAAGAGTCTTGTAATCTCAAATAAAACAAGTCAATAAAAGATAATATATATATATATATATATATAACTATAATATTTGTGAAGGTTTTTTGATTTTAGAATTGGTATTAGAGCTCAAAAGTATTACTTTATGTATATTCATAGCACAAAAATGTCATGAATATCTTATCTTAGATACGCCTTTTTGGGTTTATTATTGTCTAGTGGTACTAAATTCTTACAAATCATGATTAATCATAAATTTTTTACATAAGTACAAACATTTTTGTAAGATAAAACCAATATATGCATTTGTTGTAATAAAATACTGAAACATAACCAAATTATTATAGCAATTTGATGACTTCTTATATATAACCCATTCACTATATTCATCGTTGAATGAAAATTCGGTGCTAAATTTTTTACTAATTTTCTGACATCTATAATTTAATATTCTATTTACTTGTTACATTTTATTAGATTTATATTATAAACGACAATTTTCACCTCTAAAATTTAATAATATTTTATTATTAAACATTCCAAATCTGTAAGCAAACTGAGTTCACACAAATTATAAAAGCTCTCCCATTCGGATATTAGATATAACTTTTTTTTGTCACTATTTTTTTTGTCAACTGGTCTACCGACTTTTAAATCACGTTCCTATTATTACAAATATGGAGTTCGATCTTGAGTGTCTTGAAAATTTGTAAAATGACTACCATTACATTACAGCTCTTAGATGTAAATTATAATCTATTATTTTTATATATTTTCTGCTGATCTTTTTTCTTTCTTTTAACTTAAATGCTAAGGAAACGAGTGAGATTTGATTATTCATAAAAATTCAAAAACTGCAAAAAATGTATTATTAACAAAAAAAAACTCCAAAGAAATTTCTTTTTAAAAGTTAAATAAGTCATAGAAAACTAATTCCTGTCAATATAAAAAATAACAAAATTCCATTAATTTGGATAAAATGTTTGAAGAATGTTAGCAAACTATAAATATAAATGAATTAATTAATAATGTAACAATTGTATTTGATATTTAAGGTAATGATTATTCATATAAGGTTAAAGGATGTTTATGAACAGAAAATTCAAATTAATATCGAAAAACATAAATTAAAGTCGAAAGAGAAGAAGAAGAAACTGAAACGCGGAAAGGAGGCAAAATCGTCTTGTCGTCGCTGTCGCCTGTAGCCGTCTTTAGCTTAAACGAAGAATATGAGCCCTTTCGATTTTCACCATTGTTGTTGATTCAGTCAAGCTCTTTCTTCTCCGATATATTTCTTAGATCTACCATATGCTACTATGAGCCTCCGCCACCGCTCCGTCTCGCCACAAACTGGACGGCCGTTGGCGGCGGATGCTGCCGGAATCGAAGAGGAGCCTTACAACATCATCCCCGTGAATAATCTCCTTGCTGACCATCCTTCTCTCCGTTTCCCAGAGGTTCGTGCCGCAGCCGCTGCTTTTAAAACCGTCGGAGACCTTCGTCGTCCTCCTTACATTCAATGGCGGTCTCACTACGATCTTCTAGACTGGCTTGCCTTGTTCTTTGGTTTCCAGAAGGATAATGTTCGGAATCAGCGTGAGCATATGGTGCTTCACCTCGCGAATGCTCAGATGCGTCTTACTCCACCGCCGGATAATATTGATTCTCTTGATTCCTCTGTTGTTAGGCGGTTTCGGCGGAAGCTTCTCGGTAATTACACTAGCTGGTGTTCGTATTTGGGGAAGAAATCAAATATCTGGATCTCAGATCGGAACCCTGATTCGAGACGAGAGCTTCTGTATGTTGGATTGTATCTTCTTATATGGGGTGAGGCTGCGAATCTTAGGTTTATGCCTGAATGTATCTGTTACATCTTCCATAACATGGCTTCGGAGCTCAACAAAATCTTAGAGGATTGCCTTGATGAAAACACAGGTCAACCGTATTTGCCTTCTCTCTCAGGCGAAAACGCTTTTCTAAACGGCGTCGTGAAACCTATCTACGATACAATTGAAGCTGAGATTAATGAGAGCAAAAACGGTACAGAAGCGCATTGCAAGTGGAGGAACTACGACGATATCAACGAGTACTTCTGGACAGATAGATGCTTCAGCAAATTGAAATGGCCGCTCGATAAGGGAAGTACTTTTTTTAAGGGTAGAGGTAAAAGTGTAGGGAAAACTGGTTTCGTGGAGCGAAGGACGTTTTTCTACCTTTACCGGAGTTTTGATCGGCTTTGGGTGATGCTAGCTTTGTTCCTTCAAGTCGCCATTATAGTAGCGTGGGAGGAAAAGCCGGATAGTGCGTCTGTGACACAGCAGCTGTGGAATGCTGTAAAGGCAACAGATGTTCAGGTGAGACTTCTGACGGTGTTCTTGACCTGGAGTGGTATGCGACTCTTGCAGGCTTTTCTGGACGCGTATTCACAACGCCCCCTCATTTCCAGAGAGACTAAACGGCACTTTTTCAGAATGCTGATGAAGGTTATAGCTGCCTTAATTTGGATTATAGTTTTCATTGTCCTCTATACGAACATCTGGAAGCAGAAGAGGCAAGATAGGCAGTGGTCTGGTGCTGCGAAAACTAAGATCTACCAATTTCTTTACGCTGTGGTGGCTTTCTTGGTTCCCGAAATTCTGGCTGTGGCTCTGTTTATAGTCCCATGGATTAGAAACTTTCTGGAAGAGACCAATTGGAAAATCTTCTTTGCTCTAACTTGGTGGTTTCAGGGAAAGAGCTTTGTGGGTCGAGGTCTGAGAGAGGGTTTAGTGGACAACATCAAGTACTCGACTTTCTGGATTTTTGTCCTAGCAACTAAGTTCATATTTAGCTACTTCCTGCAGGTTAAGCCAATGATTAAACCCTCAAAGTTGCTATGGAACTTAAAGAATGTAAAATATGAGTGGCACCAGTTTTATGACGGCAGCAGCAGGTTTTCTGTCGTATTGTTATGGTTGCCAGTTGTGTTGATATATCTGATGGATATCCAAATTTGGTACGCAATCTATTCTTCGATCGTTGGTGCTGTTGTTGGGCTGTTTGATCATCTGGGGGAGATCAGGGATATGGGACAGCTTCGGCTGAGGTTTCAATTCTTTGCTAGCGCCATACAGTTCAACCTAATGCCTGAGGAACAACTCCTAAATGCTAGAGGCTTTGGTAACAAGTTCAAGGACGGCATTCATAGGTCAGTATGTGGAATCATGCTACTGATATTACTATATAATATACTGTACAAAGTCTGACTTGACAGTACAAGCTGTGAATTTGTAGTTTTGTTAGTCTCTGCATTTAACTCAATATTTCAATATTGTAATAACCTTGAGGTTGTGTACTGTATGCAGATTGAAGCTAAGGTATGGATTTGGGCGGCCGTTTAAGAAACTTGAGTCTAATCAGGTCGAGGCGAACAAGTTTGCATTGATCTGGAATGAGATCATCTTAGCTTTCAGAGAAGAGGATATTGTTTCTGATCGAGAAGTAGAGCTTTTGGAGCTGCCAAAGAATTCATGGGATGTGACAGTTATTCGCTGGCCATGTTTTTTGTTGTGCAATGAGCTTTTGCTTGCACTCAGCCAGGCCAAAGAGCTGGTAGACGCTCCTGATAAATGGCTGTGGCACAAGATATGCAAGAATGAATACAGGCGTTGTGGTGTAATTGAGGCATATGACAGCATCAAACATCTGTTACTTTCAATCATCAAAGTTGACACCGAAGAACATTCAATAATTACAGTTTTCTTTCAGATGATTGATCTTTCCATTCAGTCAGAGCAGTTCACCAAGACCTTTAGAGTGGACCTTCTGCCAAAGATTTACGAAACACTGCAAAAGTTGGTTGGGCTGTTGAATGTTGAGAAAAAGGATAGTGGGCGGGTGGTGAATGTTCTGCAGTCTCTTTATGAAATTGCAACTCGACAGTTCTTTATGAAGAAGAAGACAACTGAAGACCTGTCTAATGAAGGGTTAACTCCTCGTGACCCAGCTTCAAAGTTGCTGTTTCAGAATGCTATTAGGCTTCCTGATGCAAGCAAGGAAGACTTTTACCGGCAGGTTAGGCGGTTACACACGATTCTCACCTCTAGGGACTCTATGCACAGCATCCCTGTGAATCTAGAAGCGAGACGGAGGATTGCTTTCTTCAGTAATTCGCTTTTCATGAACATGCCTCATGCACCTCAGGTTGAGAAAATGATGGCGTTCAGTGTTTTGACACCATACTACAGCGAAGAGGTTGTATACAGCAAAGAACAGCTCCGAAATGAGACCGAAGATGGGATTTCAACTCTGTATTACCTGCAGACCATTTACGCTGATGAATGGAAAAATTTCAAGGAGCGAATGCATAGGGAAGGAATAAAGACAGATGGAGAGTTATGGACAACCAAGCTGAGAGAAATCAGGCTCTGGGCTTCCTACAGAGGTCAAACTTTGGCACGTACAGTTCGGGGAATGATGTACTACTACCGAGCTCTTAAGATGCTCGCCTTTCTTGACTCTGCGTCTGAAATGGACATTCGGGAAGGTGCCCAGGAGCTTGGTTCAGTGAGGAGTTTGCATGGAGAACTGGGTGGTCGATCTGATGGGGTTGACTCTGAAAACGACCGATCTTCTTTAAGTAGGGCAAGTAGTTCTGTGAGTAATCTGTATAAAGGCCATGAGTATGGGACTGCATTGATGAAATTCACATATGTTGTGGCGTGCCAGATTTATGGGTCTCAAAAAGCAAAGAAGGAGCCTCAGGCAGAGGAGATTCTGAATTTAATGAAGCAAAACGAAGCCCTCCGTATTGCGTATGTGGATGAGGTATCTGCGGGCAGAGAAATAACTGAGTATTACTCTGTTCTGGTGAAATACGATCACCGGTTGGAGAAGGAAGTGGAGATATTCCGAGTGAAGCTACCTGGTCCAGTGAAGCTAGGCGAGGGAAAGCCAGAGAACCAGAATCATGCAATGATCTTTACACGTGGTGATGCTGTTCAGACTATTGATATGAACCAGGACAACTATTTCGAAGAGGCTCTCAAGGTGAGAAATTTGCTTCAGGAGTTTAAACATTATCATGGAAGCAGAAAACCAACTATTCTTGGTGTCCGGGAGCATATCTTCACGGGCTCAGTCTCGTCACTGGCGTGGTTCATGTCTGCTCAGGAGACAAGTTTTGTCACTCTTGGTCAGCGTGTTCTTGCTAACCCGCTGAAGGTCAGAATGCATTATGGCCACCCTGATGTATTTGACAGATTCTGGTTCTTGAGTCGAGGCGGCATCAGCAAGGCGTCCAGAGTTATAAATATTAGTGAGGACATCTTTGCTGGGTTTAACTGCACATTAAGGGGGGGAAATGTCACCCACCACGAGTACATTCAGGTTGGGAGAGGCCCATTATTTGGATTATTTCTAATGAACTATGCTTTTATGACGATGCTATAATTCTGCTTTTGTTATAATCATGCAATTTAATGTTTTTTATCTCCTGGACTTGATAAAATTTGCATAACCTTTGTCTTTGTGTGTATATCCAGGTTGGCAAGGGCCGGGATGTTGGATTAAATCAGATATCAATGTTTGAGGCTAAGGTAGCTAGTGGGAATGGAGAGCAGGTTCTTAGCCGAGACGTGTACCGGCTCGGTCACAGACTCGATTTCTTCAGAATGTTATCATTTTTCTACACAACGGTCGGGTTTTTCTTCAACACGATGATGGTCATTCTTACTGTTTATGCTTTCCTTTGGGGGAGGGTTTATCTTGCTCTCAGTGGGGTGGAGAATTCAATAGCAAACAATACAGACAGCAATGCAGCGCTTGGTGTGATCTTGAATCAGCAGTTCATCATCCAGCTCGGTCTGTTCACAGCCCTGCCAATGATTGTTGAATGGTCCCTCGAGGAGGGTTTTCTTCTGGCAATATGGAATTTCATTCGGATGCAAATTCAGCTTTCATCTGTCTTTTACACATTCTCAATGGGGACCAGAGCTCACTATTTTGGTCGAACCATTCTCCATGGTGGAGCAAAGTATCGAGCCACTGGACGTGGATTTGTTGTTGAGCACAAGGGATTCGCTGAGAACTACCGACTTTATGCACGCAGTCACTTTGTGAAGGCCATCGAGCTTGGGCTGATCCTCATAGTCTATGCTTCGCACAGTCCGGTTGCCAAAGACTCATTGGTTTATATAGCCATGACTATCACCAGCTGGTTCCTTGTGGTTTCATGGATAATGGCCCCATTTGTGTTCAACCCATCAGGATTCGACTGGCTAAAGACAGTCTATGACTTTGAAGAATTTATGAACTGGATCTGGTACCAAGGCAGAATCTCAGCTAAATCTGAAGAGAGCTGGGAAAAATGGTGGTATGAGGAACAGGATCACCTGAGAAACACTGGGTTGGCAGGAAAGCTTGTGGATGTCATCTTGGACCTTCGATTTTTCTTCTTCCAGTATGGGATTGTATATCAGCTTAAAATTGCAAACCATTCCACCAGCATTTTAGTCTACCTGTTCTCATGGATATACATCTTTGCACTGTTTGTGCTTTTCCTAGTAATCCAATACGCTCGTGACAAGTACTCTGCTAAAAATCACATAAGGTACAGGTTGGTCCAATTCCTTCTGATCGTGCTTGCTATACTGGTGATTGTTGCTCTGCTCGAGTTCACACATTTCAGCTTCATTGATATCTTCACGAGCCTTCTTGCATTCATCCCAACCGGCTGGGGAATCCTACTGATCGCACAGACGCAAAGCAAGTGGCTGAAGAAGAAAAGGCTTCTCTGGAACGCCGTTGTGTCTGTTGCTCGCTTATACGACATATTGTTCGGGATACTCATAATGGTTCCAGTGGCGTTCTTGTCATGGATGCCTGGGTTTCAATCTATGCAAACGAGGATCTTATTCAATGAAGCTTTTAGCCGGGGACTTCGCATTATGCAGATTGTTACGGGGAAGAAGAAATCAAAAGGCGATACTTAAGTTAAAATCACGGTAAATCTCATTGGTTCTCAACACCACATCTCTGTTATGTTTGTTTAAACCCTAAATTTCCTTACATTGTGTGCTTTTAACTTTTGCAGGTCTTACACAAGTACATGGTAATTTAAAGCTATTGGTATGCGGCAATGAAATCATTTGGAGGTTAGATTTCCCCATAACACAAAAAAACTTAAGTTCTACTTCTCTGTCTAAAGAGAAACTCAAGTACAAATGATTTACTGTGTCCATTAACAGGGGTTTGGAGACGTCGGATGAAGAATTGGGAAGTTCGGTTTTTTCGGTTAGATTGGTTAGTCGGATATAATGCTATAGTGTGTGGAAAAATTCTGATTCTTGTATGTTTTTTGGTCTAAGGTACAGTATTTGTGTAGTATTTGGTCTCGTTCTCTCATTTTGTAGAGCATCTTAGTTTATTTAATTTGCTTGCAGAGCTTTTAATCTACAGATTTTCCCTTATTTTGGTCTTAAGTAAGACAGTGATCAGTTACAGAATACTCTTGTCTATATATCTGTTTCTGCTTGTTGTTTTCTCTCTATTGCAGATTCAATCCAAAATTTGACTGATATCTGTATAATTGGACCACAAAGCCACTGTGTCGGTTTTGACTTTTCTAATTTGGATTTAGATTTATTAGCCACAATTAAAGCCACATGTCGATGGTCAAGGGACCAACGTGCTTGTCTGCAAGATCTATCATTGTTAACAAAACTGGACTCAAATAACGGACAAAAATCGTAATTAAAAATTCAACTACTTCTGGGCCATCATCATCTTCTTCGTAGAGCCAATTGTAGCTTCCTACGAGATCTTAATACTTGCTTCTGTTCGATTGAGATTTTGTACTCACCTGAGAGGAAAATAGAAAAATGGAAGATCCTTTGATTGGTAGAGAGAGTCGTGGTGGTGGTACGGATCGGATCGTTCGTCGATCAGAAGCTATTACGCATGGTACTACGTTTCAGAAAGCTGCTGCACTCGTTGATCTGGTTCTCTATCTCTTACGCCCTTAATTCCGAATTTCTAAATTTTCATAAAGCTTCTATCTTTGAATCAATATTACTATTACTAGTGGATTAACTCTCTGTGTATATGTTAAGCTGAGAAATTGAATCGTTTATTCTGAATGTTTTCTTCGTACAAGTGGAATCCAGTTTTTGATTTGGTCACAAGAGGATTTGTTCCATCTGGATAGTCAACGTTTGTGTGAATTCCTTAAGGAATTAGCAAAGCATTTGTCTGGTTAGAAATGTGAATTGGTATCTCTGATGGTTCATTGATCTCTCAATTCTAATGTCTGAAACAGTTGTTGCTTCTTCAGGAGATGCTCTCTTTTGTCTGTTTAAAAATGTGAATTGGTATCTCTGTTGTTTCAGTCTCTCTCAATTTTAATGTCTGAAACAGTTGTTGCTTCTTCATGAGATGCTCTCTTTGTCTTTTTGCCGATTTAAGAAACATTTCATCCTTTTTTATGTCAAAAGGATTTTTTGGATTGACTATGATATGTGCTAATGTAGGCTGAAGATGGTATAGGTCTTCCTGAGCAAATTCTTGACCAGTCGAGCTTTGGGGAGTCTGCAAAGTATTACTTTGTCTTCACACGCTTGGATCTTATATGGTCACTCAACTATTTCGCTTTGCTTTTCCTTAACTTCTTTGAGGTCTGGAAATTTCTTTGGTATACAACAACTAAACTTAAGAAAATCACAACTTGAAAGTAATAATAATACTCTTGCTTGTCTTCTGCAGCAACCACTGTGGTGTGAAAATAATCCTACACCGTCTTGCAAAGACAGAGATTACTATTACCTGGGAGAGTTACCATACTTGACCAATGCAGAATCCATTATTTATGAGGCAAGTAACTCAAGTCTTTTGGCCTTGAATTTTGTCTATGAATGCATAGATCTAGTTCAGATGGGATCATGAGAACCTTGAATTGCCTTATGATTGTTTTCCTTATATCTTGAGATACCTTGAATGATCGTTCAAGAATAGATGATCTCGTTAAATTCTTTGTTAAGAACTAATATAATTTTCCTTGTCCGAATAGGTGATTACCTTGGCTATAGTCTTTGTACATACTTTCTTTCCAATATCCTATGAAGGATCCCGAATCTTTTGGACAAGTCGCCTGAATCTAGTGAAGGTAATCCTTACGACCCCCTTCATAGTTTTGTTTCTTTTATTGGACATTTAACAGAAGGTAAGAAGTATATTTTCCCTTTTTTGTACACTAAATTGTCTTCTTATTGTCCAGGTTGCTTGCGTGGTAATTTTGCTTGTTGATGTGGTGGTTGACTTTCTATATTTGTCTCCTCTGGCTTTCAATTCTCTTCCTTTTAGAATCGCTCCATACGTGAGAGTTGTCTTATTCATCCTCAGCATAAGGTATCTATAGATACCTGCTTCTCTTCTGTCAACTAAATGGATCATTTGTCTATATCTCTATATAAAAATAATGAGCAGATCATTTCATTTATGATAAATGTGCATTTGTGATTGTTTCACCTACCTCTTCTCCTATTAAACCGGTAAATGCAGCTCTCATCATTCCCTAAAGTTACATTTTCTTAAATCATGTACAGGGAACTTCGAGACAGCCTTATCCTTCTGTCTGGAATGCTTGGAACATACTTGAATATCTTGGTCAGTGGCCTTCCCAATCTTTTTTTTAGTTTCAGATGGGTGATGACCTCATATTGATTGTTAACCTATACTTAACTCCTTGAATATTTTTACAGGCTCTATGGATGTTGTTCCTTCTATTTGCTAGTTGGATTGCTTTTGTTATGTTTGAGGATACACAGCAAGGCATCACGAACTTCAATTCTTATGGTGCAACTCTTTATCAGATGTTTATATTGTTCACAACATCAAACAATCCGGATGTCTGGATTCCTGCATACAAGTAAGTATTAGGTGAAGGTCCATTTGTGTTTCACTCTGCTTGTATCAGGTTGCATCCAGTAGTTTAGGAGACTAATTTGTTCTGTTTTGTAAGGTCTACTCGCTGGGCTTCGGTGTTCTTCGTGCTCTATGTGCTAATTGGCGTCTACTTTGTAACAAACTTGATTCTTGCCGTTGTTTATGACAGTTTCAAAGAACAGGTGGATAGAATTTGTAATGTTTGTGTGGTTTTATGTCAACTATAAAAGCAAAAGAATTAACATATCTCCACTCTATATGTTATATCTGTATGTTTTGTAGCTGGCGAAGCAAGTAGTTGGAATGGATCAAATGAAGAGAAGAATGCTTGAGAAAGCCTTTGATCTTATCGACGCAGACGTAAGTTCATCCATCATAATTGTTAACTTCACTCCTACAGATATGTGGGAAGTTCCCCATGGGCTAAAAACTTCCTAAAAGGAGTCTTTGTATAGTTAACCACTTTGCTGAGCATATATTTTCTTCGTCCTTTATTTCATGTTTTAACAGAAAAACGGGGAGATTGATAAGGACCAATGCATTAAGCTCTTTGAACAGTTAACTAACTACAGGTATGTTTCTGTGATCTTTCGTGTTTTTATGCTTTCTGATCGAAAATAAGAACTACATAGGCTTTTTATACTTGTTCATGGTTTCTTCCCATTTATAATGTAAACTTATGAGATCTGACATGCATTCCTCTGTCCTTACAGAACTTTGCCGAAGATTTCTAAAGAAGAATTCGGATTGATCTTTGATGAACTTGACGATACTCGTGACTTTAAGGTAGAGACCTGTGAAGGATGTGGCACATCTGATCAGGGATATACCTTAAAGATTAATATTCACATAAACCTTTTTCTTCATAGCAGTTGCTCATTTGTTTTTCTTTTTGTTTACTATTGAGCAGATTAACAAGGATGAGTTTGCTGACCTCTGCCAGGCTATTGCCCTAAGATTCCAAAAGGAGGAAGTAGTAAGTCTACATATACTTTATTTTGCTTCTCTCTTGTATTTACTTACCTCCACCATATGTTAATTAAGTGATCCTGTGTGTTTTCATTGCAGCCATCTCTTTTCGAGAATTTCCCGCAAATTTACCATTCAGCCTTTTCACAACAACTAAGAGCCTTTGTCCGAAGCCCAAACTTTGGCTACGCTATTTCCTTCATCCTCATTCTGAATTTCGTTGCTGTAGTTGTTGAATCAACGGTATATCTTGTCCCCATAGCACATATATCCTTGTAATGTTATTCCTTACTTTTTCTATAACCCATAACTGGTTTTTGTATTCAGCTTGATATCGAAGAAAGCTCGGCTCAGAAGCCATGGCAGGTTGCGGAGTTTGTCTTTGGTAAGATTTGAATAGGATTAACCTTCTCTCCATTTATATAAATAGGTTAACTTATTTTTCTTTCAATGTTTCACAGGTTGGATATATGTGTTGGAGATGGCTCTAAAGATCTATTCATATGGATTTGAGAATTATTGGAGGGAGGGTGCAAACCGGTTTGATTTTCTAGTCACATGGGTCATAGGTGACCTCTCGAAGCACCAATTTTTTATCTTGTTTTGCTCATTGAGTGGTTGGTGACTTCCTAAAATTGAAAATCTTTGTATCGGCAGTTATTGGGGAAACGGCTACCTTCATAACTCCAGACGAGAACACTTTCTTCTCAAACGGAGAATGGTGAGGAATAACTATAACATATTTGCTTACAATGCTTTTCTTTTGTACTAATCACTTCGTTTCTCTTCTGTCATTGATAGGATCCGATACCTTCTCCTAGCGAGAATGTTAAGACTGATAAGGCTTCTTATGCACGTTCAGCAATACAGAGCATTTATTGCGACGTTCATAACTCTTATTCCAAGTTTGATGCCATATTTAGGGACCATTTTCTGCGTGCTGTGTATCTACTGCTCTATTGGCGTACAGGTAGATCAGACTAATTTCAGAAAAGTTACATGCTAACATATGTTTGAAACCTTGATCCTTCTCTTTGTTTATGCTTCATATAGCCTCGTCAAATGTTTATTCTGATTATTTTAGGCACCGCTGAGCAGCCAAATTCAATCGTTTACCTTGTTTTCTCTTATGGCTTCTATTCCGATACCAGAAATAAAACTCTCTTCATCTCATTTGTTCATAGGTCTTTGGAGGGCTTGTGAATGCTGGGAACAAGCAGCTCTTCGAAACTGGAATGGCTGAGAATGAGTATCCTTTTTGGCTTTATGATAAGCAAAAAATCATTTTATGCACTCAGCACAGTCTTACTTAGTCGACCTATTCTGTTCCTATGGTTGCTAGTGAGTCTTTATTGTAAAGCACAGAGAAGTTTCTAGTATGTGGTCGTGTTCCTTGACTGGGAAAACTCAGCTATCTATTGTTCAACTTCAACGACTATCCCAATGGAATGGTCACACTCTTCAATCTGCTAGTTATGGGTAACTGGCAAGTCTGGATGGAGGTGATATCACTCTCTTAATTCCAATTTTAGACTCATAATAGTTTCCAACACGAAATATTTCATGAATCATAGGATCTTTAGCAGAGCAATGCTAAAGGTGACTATAAACAGCTCCCTTCTTATTTTCCAATCACTATGGTGCAGTAGTTTTAACGACCTTCAATGTTGTTTTATATAGAGCTACAAAGATTTAACAGGGACTTGGTGGAGCATTACATATTTCGTTAGTTTCTACATCATCACTATTTTACTTCTGTTGAATTTGGTGAGTTTCACTGACACTAAGGCCTTAGTGCTCGATCAAAAAGAGGCCGTGATTTATTGTAAAGAAACTCAACTCAAGCCTCTTTGATTGACTAATTATGCGTGTTTGCTTCAGATCGTTGCCTTTGTCTTGGAGGCTTTCTTTACTGAGCTGGATCTTGAGGAAGAAGAAAAATGTCAAGGACAGGTTAGTTAATAGTCTTTGATTCTCTATAAAGTCACTACACTGATATAACCAGATGATCTGCAGATTGCAAAACTAAAAACTTTTCTTGTTCGTTGCAGAATTCTGAAGAAAGAAGAAACCGGCGTCGATCTGCAGGGTAAGTAGAGATATAAAGATTTGGTTTTTAACTTTGTGGCTTTGGTCAATAGATTCAAAAGTCTGAAGCTTTGTTTTTTGTGGTTACAGGTCGAAGTCACGGAGTCAGAGAGTTGATACACTTCTTCATCACATGTTGGGTGATGAACTCAGCAAACCAGAGTGTTCTACTTCTAACTCATAAACAAAGATCGTTTAAAGGTTATTTTGATATCCATCCTACTCTTGTGAATCTTTGAAAGCGTTGATTCTAAACAGATGATACAATAGAATCTAGAAGGTGACTATCATTTTTTCTTCTTTTGAGTGAAGATTTAATATGAAATAATGGTCGTACATGGTGTTGTGGCTTTGAATGTGCTTCTAGTTTGTAATGACACAGAGAACATGACCATCAATTTCTTTGACCTATTTTCAGCCTTACAGTTTCATGTTTATTGAGTTTTTAACGTTAGAAACAGGTGGATTATATGAAATTAAGATTGCAAGAGTCTTAGATAAATGATCACATTAAAGAAATCATTTCAAAAGATTACATCTCTCTCTC
>JAKUCM010008420.1:0-10996 GCA_023374145.1 Lepidium sativum
GTAGGCTTCATCAATACTTCCTAATTTACAGAAACCATCGACTAAAAGAGTATAAGTGAAGACGTTAGGTTTACATCCCTTATTCTTCATGTCGCGAAAAACTTCCAGAGCTATACCTACAAGACCCTTCTTCCAATATCCATAGATAAGCGAGTTAAACGTGCATACATCAGGAACTATACCATGGAACTTTACCATATCTGATAAAACAGCTTTAGCATCATCAAGTCTTCCGTGAGTCACAAAACCGTGAATAAGAGTGTTGAAGATTATAACATTCGGCTGTGGAATTTTGCTAAAAAGATCCTTTGCAGCATCAACCCGGCCTATCTTACATAGACCATTCATCAAATAACCATAAGTTACATCATCTGGAGCAAACCCTCTGATCAGCATTCGGTTGACCATTTTAGCAGCTTCGTTAATCCGATCAAACTTACATAGACCAAGTATAACATCATTGAACGTCTCAGCATCAGGGATACAGCCCATCAGAAGCATCTCTTCAAGAAGCTGAAGCGCTTCATTCACTCTATTACACTTCGATAACGAATGAATAAGAGTCTGGTAAATAATAGAGTTTGGGACGCAGCCATGTTTGGTCATGTCCCTGAGCAGAGAAAGAGCTGAATCAACTTCGTTAACCGCACAGAAAGCTTTCATCACAACTCCAAATGTGAAAAGTGTTGGAGAAATTTTTCGGATAAGCATATCGTAGAACACATTGGCTGCAACTTTATGACAATTACCAGCAACCAAAATCTCCAAGACAATATTGTAAGATTTAAAAGTAGGTTCACAGGAAAACACAGTCCTCATCTCCAACAACAATCTCGTAGTTTGTCCAGGAAATCCAGCTTTTCCGTAATCTTTCATAATCGAAATGAAAAGGGATTCTCTAAAAACGATTCCTTCTTCTTTTATCTGCATTAACAATCTATCAATTATCTTAAACTCACCATTCGCGCCGAGCTTACCTATAAGAACTTGATACACATCGAAGGAGTGACGGTAACCCTTTTGAGAACCGGTCCATGAGAACAACTCCATTGATGTAGAAACGTCGAGAGGTAACTCAAGTAGCTTACAGAGCTGAAATGGAGTAATCTTATGAAATGATTTCCTGAGCGAATCAAGATCGAATGGTTTAATAAGCTTCTCCCATTCATTAGCTGAATCGAAACCAACATTTCTCTGTAAATCGCCGTCATCATCTCCACCTCCGAAAAATCCAGATGAAAGAAATTCATAACATAATAATCCGAGAAATGACTGTGATTTTCTGCTCACATCAAGAGCAAGCTTTGATCTCGATAGCATTACACTTAAAACCACATTACTCTTTGAAACAAAATTTTACTGAAAAGAGAAAATCTCATTGAGAAAGAAGAAGACCCTTAGAACATTTGTAATTACCAATCTATCCTTCAAGCCTTCTAGATGACTTAGAGAGTTCGACTTTTGTATTTTTTCCTTGTCTTGTTGGGCCCGTTCGTAAGCCCAAGTAACACCGAAAGCGAAGTGACTTAAGGTTAATCCTGACCGTTAAATTTTATCAGATGACGTTTTCCGTCTTCGGCCGTCCGATTTATTCATCTTTGTGTTTTCCTTATCTCATGTTGGGCCCATTTCATAAGCCCAAATAATACAGAAAGGGAAGTGACTTAAAGTCAATCCTGACCGTTAGACTTGATCAACGTTGTCCATTTTCAGCCGTCAGATAACAAGATCCGGTCCGATTGGAACTGACAATTTTATTGTAAAGTCGACGTGGGACCTTTATAAACCACCACAATCATCAATAATTCAATTTCTTTTTATGTAATCCAATAATGTGTGTAACATACATAAGATCACATGATTTTACTTTGTGTTATAATCCTTTAGTAACAATCCAATCAAATATGTGGTGATTATATAATTGTGGCCATTATATATGTGGAGATAAGATTTACAACGTGGTGATTTGATTTTTGGATAAATGACCATCAATCATAATCATATGAAAATGTTTCTATAGTACAATATGTGATTGAAACCAAAATATAAGTAAAGAAAATTATTAGTTGTATGTATAAACATGTATGTATCATTTGTGACTAAACATGGTTGACATTCTTATGGACCATTTTCTTCTTTCTCTATCTCCATTAATGTATGTATGAATGTATGAATTTACTGCTCTCTTTGAATTTCTCTCCAACCTTTTCTTCCATTTTCGTTATCATAGTAACTTTAGGTTGTCAATACTTGATATGTATAAAACTTTCATAATATTATTATGTTTCTTACGTGAAGTGATATCTATATCTAAGATCATATTTGTTTTCCCAAAAAACCCTAGAGAAGTTGTTTTGCTCAAATGGTTAAATGTTTATTTTTGTAGTTTTTCGCAAGAGTTCAATTTCAGGGAATCGTATAACCTCATGTGATGAAGTTTGAGATTTGGGATTTAGGATTTGAAAGTTTGAGTTATGGATCAGACACTATCGATCCAATAATTAAGAAAACAAAAAGTTGTTTCGAAAAATTATTACATTTTGTTAATTCTGTATAAATATTAAATTTTTTTGGGGAAATGCATATATAAACAAGTGGTTGAATGTCACATCTGCTTTTTTTTTTTTTTAATTTCAGAGAGTTATCTTTAGTCCATGTGATATTGTTAGGCGTTTGAGAGATTTGAGTTTTGGTATAAATGAATCCAACCTTGTTAATCTAAACTGTTGACAAACAACATTATTTTGAAAAAATTTCATATCGAAAGTTGAGATGATTCTTTAATGATATATAAGATTTGTAAGTCATTGTCCTTTCTGAGTTTGAAAACCTATGATTTTCACTTCCTAATCTGTCAAACAAGCCAAAGTCTCTTTAACTAAGAACTAACCACATTTGGAATACCAACTAAATCAAAGATACCGGAAAGAAAGAGGAATAAATTGAGAGAGAGAGTAAGATGAGATTTAATGCAATACGTGAAATGGACCCATAAGAGAAACCTCAAAGAGGAAAAATAAGCAAAGATACAAAGAGAAAGTTAAATGCAATGTACATAGAGAGAGATTTAACATCATTAGAAACAGACAGGCAAAGAAGATGGAACAAGGCTTTGTCATAGTTATTGACACTCACTCTCCAACTTGTCCTTCTCTATTTTATTTTCTTTATGCACCAAAAACCAAATTCATAATTCTCCTCTTAAACCAACTCATATCTTCACTGAAAGACATATAACAACTGTCAGTAATCTAATAATGCTATGTAAAAATCTAAAAAAACAGATAGAATGTCTTGAATTATATGATCGAATGGGCAAAAATTATGTTACAGAAATGAGAGTTTTGATAATTGAGAAGCAGAGAGTTATAAGCCCATTACTTCACAGACTGGTTTTTGAAAATCTCTCTGAGGAAATAGACAATTCAGAGAAAGCTCCAATTCTCGAAGCATCCCATGTGGGTCTTTCTCTCTCTTTAACTTTCATCTTTATAACCAAAACTAATCAATCTCTTTTCTCTTGGAACTGTTTGGTTCTTTTCGAGCTTCTCATCTTTTCTCTTGCTTCCAATTACAGAGTGTTTGTTTTGTGAAAGATGTGGGAATCTGAGAGTGATGGTGGGATTGGAGGAGGAGGAAGAGAGTTTGGTAATGGAGTTTTGAGTCCTAATAAGCAGGGAGGTGTCAAGACTGATGGGTTTGAGCTTAGAGGCCAATCATGGTAATGTCCTTGAAATCAGAAAATGAAAAACTCTGTGAAGTCTCTGTAGAACAACATATTTTACTTGTTGAAGAAGTTATAAAACCTTTGCTTTTGATTAGGTTTGTTGCTACAGACATCCCCAGTGATCTTCTCGTTAAATTTGGCGACATGAACTTTCACTTACACAAGGTAAATTCATGTTCTTTACTTATACTTTAATGATGCTGAAACTTCAACATATCTCTGGTTCTTTATTTCTTCAGTATCCGTTGCTGTCACGTAGCGGAAAGATGAACAGATTGATCTACGAATCACGAGATCCTGATCCAACGATACTTATTCTTGATGATTTACCTGGAGGACCAGAAGCATTTGAGCTTGCATCTAAATTCTGCTATGGAGTTCCCGTGGATCTCACGGCAACTAACATATCAGGATTGCGTTGTGCAGCTGAGTATCTTGAGCTGACAGAAGATCTAGAAGAAGGGAATCTAATCTTCAAAACTGAAGCTTTTCTTAGCTATGTGGTTTTGTCTTCATGGAGAGACTCAATCCTTGTCTTAAAGAGCTGCGAGAAGCTATCACCTTGGGCTGAGAATCTTCAGATTGTAAGGAGATGTAGTGAATCTATTGCTTGGAAAGCTTGTAGTAATCCAAAAGGGATTAGATGGGCTTACACAGGGAAAGCTCCATCTCCATCAAGTACAAATTTCTCTAGTTCTAGTCCGAGATGGAATGAATCAAAGGATTCAAGTTTCTATTGTAGCCCGAGTAGGAACAATAATAATCAACCTGTTCCTCCAGATTGGTGGTTTGAAGATGTTTCTATCTTGAGAATCGATCATTTCGTTCGTGTAATCACTGCAATTAAGGTACCTAGATTCTTTCTCAGACACTTGTTGTGGCAAAGCTCAATCCACCAATGAGTGGATTGGCCCTTAGATTGTATATGATCCCAACTTCTGATGCGATATATCAATCACATTGTAACACTATAAACGCTTGAAACAGGTGAAAGGTATGAGATTTGAACTTCTAGGAGCTGCAATAATGCATTACGCTGGAAAATGGCTTCCGGGTTTGATAAAAGAAGGAGGAGTTGCAGTAGCTTCAGCAATGTCCACCATGGGAGGAGGATTAGGTTTAGGAGGAGGAGAAGACATGAGTATGAGCTGTGGAAGCAACAGTAGTGGAGGAAGCTCTGGTCCTGATTGGAAAGGTGGTCTTCACATGGTCTTATCAGCCGGAAAAACAAATGGACATCAAGATTCAGTCGCTTGTCCCGGAACTGGAATCAGTCCAAAAGACCAACGCATGATCGTTGAGTCTCTAATCAGTATAATCCCACCACAGAAAGATTCAGTCTCTTGTAGCTTCCTTCTACGTCTCCTTAGAGCAGCCAACATGCTAAAAGTAGCTCCTGCATTGATCACAGAGCTCGAAAAACGAGTTGGAATGCAATTCGAGCAAGCAACTTTACAAGATCTTCTGATACCTGGTTACAACAACAAAGGAGAGACAATGTACGATGTTGATCTTGTTCAAAGATTGTTGGAACATTTTCTAGTTCAGGAACAGACAGAAGGATCGAGTCCAAGTCGAATGTCATCGTCGCCTTCTATGTACGCTGAATCCGGGATTCCAAGAGCTAATAGCAACAATGGTAATAGTAATCAGAATGCGAAGATGAGAGTAGCGAGACTTGTGGATAGTTATCTCACTGAAGTAGCTAGAGATAGGAATCTGCCATTAACAAAGTTTCAAGTTTTGGCTGAAGCTTTACCTGAATCTGCAAGAACTTGTGATGATGGACTATACAGAGCAATCGATTCGTATCTCAAGGTATATATATAATTGTTACGACTAGTCTAACTCCAAGTTTTCTAATAAACCATAATACATGAGCAACTTAGTTTTTGGTGGAAATTCAACTCAAAACGGATGGATTTACACATGACCTTACAGTGAGTTTTTGTTTTTTTGTTGTTGTTGTAGGCGCATCCAACATTGTCAGAGCATGAGAGGAAACGGCTATGTCGAGTGATGGACTGTCAAAAGCTATCAATGGACGCATGTATGCACGCAGCCCAGAACGAGAGGTTACCATTGAGAGTGGTGGTTCAAGTTCTCTTCTCAGAGCAAGTTAAAATCAGCAATGCCTTAGCCAACACAACACTTAAGGAGTCAACAACGTTAGGAGAAGCCATGGGTACATATCAGCCTATGATTCCAAACCGCAAGACATTGATCGAATCAACACCACAATCGTTTCAGGCAAGTAAGAGAGAAATACTTCAATACAATTCACACAAGTTTTAGTTTATTGATTCTTATGTTAACTTTGAAAACAGGAAGGATGGGCTGCAGCTAAGAAGGATATTAACACATTGAAGTTTGAGTTAGAGACAGTGAAGACTAAGTATGTTGAGCTTCAGAATGAGATGGAAGTGATGCAGAGACAGTTTGAGAAGACAGGTAAAGTGAAGAACACTGCGTCTTCTTCAGCTTGGACCAGTGGTTGGAGGAAGCTAAGTAAATTGACTAAGATGAGTGGACCAGAGAGTCATGACATGACTGGAGCAGAACAAGTTGGTGGTGTTGATCAACAACCAACTAGGAAACCAAGACGATGGAGGAACTCAATTTCTTAATTTGATTCTTTTGGAAAGAAAACCTTTTGTTTGGTCCAATGCTATTGATTTCTAATATTGAATAAGTGACATAAAGTATTGATTTTTATGTCCTTAATGAAACCTTAAACAAAAACCCAATTGGTCTATAACAAAACTCAATTTGACAATACATAAAAGACCCTACGAGAAGATAAACATCAAATCAGACAACACAAAGACCAGTAACATGTGGGTTGAAGCAACAGACAAAGAAATGGTTTGCATTATTACAGACATTTAATTACATGAAAATGACATCAATATTCATAAAATCAAGGACCCACTTAGTCATCATATAGACAAAAGAGAGTGTGGGTCAGAGATCTTTTCTTTTACCTCAGGGGAGATTCATAGACCACGCGAGTTTAAGATCAGTCTTTGAATACTGCCTTTTGATTTCACCATCCACACTCAGCCAAAAAAGATAATCATTATCGATCAATGACCATGACGACTTTGGCTTTTTTTTGTTGAGAAGAAGAAAGTGACCTCTTTTCTCCTTTAACTTTTTGAAACTGCAGAAGCATATATACCTAAAGTAGTCCACTATAGACAGCTAAAAAAGCTGGTGTAGATGATACGGACCCAAAAACCATTTCACACGTTTAGCTAGTGAGAATCTTCAAGCCTTATCTGTCTGCAGATTTCTTGTTCCCCATGTTTGTCTCTTTAACCAACAAAGATTTGTGACTTGTGAGTGGTGAAGGTTTGGATATTAACCTCTGGAGACAAAGTCTCGTTTCAGTAACTTTAGGTAATCAATTGCTTCGTCCAGAAGTAAGAGAGGTTCGTTTCCTTTTGCCCCTGGGACTATGCTCTCGAGTAATTTCAGAGCTATGCGGATCTTGTCTTTCTTTGACTGTTCATTGCTCAGACCAGAACCAGTGTCTTTTCTGGCTGAAATATCTGATTCAGGGAGATCTTCGTCCTTAAGAAAGGAAGATCCATTGAGTTGTGTGGAACTCTTAGTACCCACAAGTGATGATGAGTTGCTAATGTTGTCGTCCTTATCCAGTAATTTCTGCCTTTTACAGGGACCGTCAATTTCTTCCAATCCCCTTTTGTTACAAACTTGATCAACTGGATCAGGAGAGTGACCAGTGCTCATTACTTCATCATCACTCTCACAATCATCATCATAATCATCATCTGAATACAGCAATGCATTGATTTCTTCAGTGTCTTCATGCATTTCCGATTTTTTCCCATTTAAATGGTTGTCATTATACTCTTCACAGTCTAGCTTGAAAGCTTTCTCTAGACCGTGTATCCCAGAGAGTTTCACGGGTTCTGCAGCTGTATGAGATGGAAACCGTAGAGGAAATGGACATTGTAATAGACGAGTCTGATTTCCTGACTGATCGAATATCAAAAGTCTTTTCTGAGAAGACTCGAATGCTCCATGTGTAGTAGTAGTAGTACCAGCAGCACACCAAGCCTGCATATCAGACTGTGAGAATCGTTTTCCACAAAACTTCTTATCATGACCAGACAGTAAAGACTGGAATGGTGGTGGCTGCGAACAGCGAGCCTGAAGCTCAGCTGCATATAGTTTCCCAAGCTCAGGGAGAGGAATTCCAGGATGGACAGACCGACCTGCTATATCCTCGAAGCAAGTTTGAGGACTTAAGCCCAGAGGCAAATCCCATTGCCTTGTATCAAGAGGCATGCTCTTACAAGGGAACTTTAAAATATACAACACTGCAAGATAAAAAGAGAGGCAAAATCAAGTCAAGAATGATGAAGTAAACAATTTTAGGAGAAGAGTAATGAGGGATATTAACATACCGATTGCTAAGTTGCTCGATCAGGTGAATGCAATACTTTGTGTGCCCTTTATAGAAGACAGTAAAAGAAAGACGAACGAAAAAGTAAAATCCGAGATTAAAAATACAGCCAATGATCACAAATCAACTACGTGACTGGTTTGAGTAGAAGTCTGAAGTACTCGGCCTGAAACACAAACAAAATCACATAAATACAGTGTTAGAAGCCAAAAACTATAAGCTAAAATTGTGATAAATGAGAGCATTAGTTCTGTTCAAACCTGGCAATTATCCATCGGTTGATAGCATTCAATAACTCTCACTACAATAGTTGGTTTGTTAGCGTCTCCTGACTCGTACTTCAATGCTCGGAATCTTGTCTTACCAGGAGATTGACACACCATAACTTTAAGGAATCTTAAATGAGAAAAAAGACAGATACAAACCAAAAGGAGAAAACTTTTGTTGTGAAAGGAAAGTGAGCTTTTTGTCTAGCTGATTCTTTGTTCACAATGGTACACGAAGAAATGTTGGGATCCCATTTTAACAAAAATGTAAAAGAGTATTGAAAAGAGAAGATGGAATAAGAAAGAAGAAAATTTGGACTCTTGAAAGTTTGGAAATTTATAGAATCACACGGCAATACAGATTCAAGCGCAAAACTTTACGGTATACGACAATACACATGCTGTTTCTCTTTCTCCTCCCCTGCTTGTATTGAATCTACTGTGAATAATTTGGTATCTCTGCCAAAAAATTGAAGGAAGCATCTTATCAACACCACAAATGAGCTAAATCCAGAGATCACAAGAACATTTCTAAAAAGGACAGAGATTTATAACCATCTAATGAAGATTTAGCTCAAGGCCTAAAAACATTTAGCAAGTGAGTTTATTTACAGCTTCAATTTCAGCAAAAATACGCTACATTCACAGTTGCAACTCAGAAATCAGAATATACAGAAGCCACAATTTTCTAAGTCAAATTAGTACAAACAGAGAAAACAGCGATACAGAGGAAAAAATTGAAAACAAAGAAGAGAAAGGAAAAAGTCGAATTTGATACCTTGCAGAAGAACGATGTTTCGCTTCAGATCCAGAGAAAAAGAAGAGTCTTTTTTTGGTTTTGAGCTGAATCAATGAAAAAAGTGAAGAGATAAGAGAGATGAAAGTGACCAACGAACAATAATGTGTATAAATGTTGATTTTTTTTTGTTTTGACAGAGGTGAGTGACGACAAGAGTAAAAAGAGTTATGACGCTTTTACCCTTTTCCATTTATTTTAAACCAAAATCACCCTAACTTGTTTTAATTTAAACAATTTTATCTACAAAATCGTATTTATAATTCAAACCTCTAATTTTAAAATTTTAAAATCTATCATATGAGATTATGTGGTTTTTTGTAATCAATTATTTAACTTCTTATAACCTAACTTTTTCTTTTATCAATAAAACTCACAATCAAAATTCTATAACGTTAAATTTATCACGCATAATTATACACATTTTTACAATAAAATACCAATATTTAAATAATAAAAATAGACATAACCAAAAATATTTGCAGTATAAGTTTTATGTAGATATGTACTACCATTTGATTTTATTTAATTTGTTAACTTGAACATCTAAATGATAATAAAAAAATTATCGACAATTCATCTAGTATCTAATAATGTTTTACCACTAATATTAAACTTTAAAAATTTATATTTAATAGAAAAATAATTAGAAAATCTTAAATATATTGCAAATGGCATTTAACATAGTGGCATGCGGTAAGTCTATTTAAGGCAGTGCATTTGTATAATTCGGGATCTGAGTCTTCTTGCCTATATTATGTAAGAATTTGGCTATTAGATCGGTTAATTAAATATAATCTGCCGTTGACAAAAAAATTAAGTATATTGAATTAGGAAATGGAGATTTTGAGTATTATGTGACTTAGAAAATAATCTTGTACTTAAAATAGTGACAATATTTGTTGTGCTTTGCTTGAAAGGAATGGGACAAGGAGGGCCGAACGTGTATATACGTAATTATGCTATTTATGATGACAAAGTCTCACGATCCATTATTTCATATTATACTTTAGTATTAAATTATAGTTTTTTTAATTATAAAATTTCTAACCAATATAGTTATTATTATATATACTTTCTTGATTATTCTTCTTAAAGTAAAAGTTCATACGTCTCTTCTTATTTTCAATTAAAAGCGAAGTTAGTGAAAGTATGGTCGAGCTTTATTATCCTTAATTATTTTACTAATTAATTGAAAGCTATGTTAGTGAAAGTATGGTCAAGCTTTATTATACTTTAATTATATTTAATACATTTATTCAATTGCGTGTTGTTAGAAATTGTGATGGAAAAAAAAAGAAGCCAATCATCATTTTTTTGTTTTCTATTATACTCTAAATTCTTCCAATAACTCATACTAGACATCAATATTTATCAGTATTTTTGCCGATTTATGTATTTGAATATTATTATTATATTTTTGTTTTAATATATAAATCACTTAGTGAAAAAAATCGTACTAAACATCGATATTTATACGTACTATATTTAGAGTTTTTTTATGGCCTCGTTCGTTTGCTGGTTGTTGGCGACCGCTACTAACGACAAAAAAATAATGTTTTTGTTTGTTTGACAGTTGTTGCGATTAGTCACTATGGATAAATTAGTAATTTTAAATTATAGTCACCGCAAATCATTAAATAAAACAATGATCGAAAATTGTAATTGTTGGTCGCTGAACCAGCGACCACAAAACAAATATATCTTGGGTCGCGATTGCTAGTCATCAACAACCAGCAAATCAACAAGACCTATGTTCGTGGATAATCGTG
>JAKUCM010008421.1:0-16471 GCA_023374145.1 Lepidium sativum
GTAGACACGCGAGACTCAAAATCTCGTGCTAAAGAGCGTGGAGGTTCGAGTCCTCTTCAAGGCATAATATTGAAATGGAATAAGTTCGGCAGCGGATCGCGAAATCTTGGTGATCTTCTCTATCTAATGAATGGGGAGGGGGAGTCCGCTTTGAAATCGTCCGCCCTGCGCCCCGCAGTATATGATTCAACAGGAATCACACAAGGGTAGATTGATACAATCTAAACCTCTGGTAAAAAGCCCCCCGTAACCCAGCAGATAAAGTACATTACATAGTCCGTTTTAGGGATTGGTGACTTACCCATTCAGTGACTTTGGCACTGGATGGACGTTACCAAAATTGGTACTATCGGGTCGGGTGAATTCAATAATAGACGCCTGGCGGCATTCCAGCCTTCCTTCTCCTTTCAGGACCTATCCTAAAGAGAATCCAGTACTTCTTGGTCGTGAATATCTGAATAGGGCGAACCACTCCGTGGATATCTTTACTTCGGAACAAAACAATTAGAATTAGGCTCGGTCAACTGGAATGTGTCTTATCCATATAGGGGATCTTCCAATTGAGAAGATCTATCGACCTGAGACGAAGAGAAAGGTCTATCTATTTTATTTAGTTATTCAGTTGATTCGTTATTGGAACAGATAGCAACAATAATTTCATCCGACATGCGTATTTTTGATTTTCCAATGGATTTCCATCTTTCATTAATGGAAATTTTTTTGATGTAGTGAGTAATAGCTCTGGTTGTTCGCTGTTCAAGAATTCTTGTTTAGGCAGTTCATACCATCCATACATAGTGTTTTGATCTAAGATTTCAATTCTTCCATGTTTCAGTAGTAGCATATTGTTCCATGGAGCTAAGTGGAAGAAACAGGTGTTTCTACAACTCTACCACCCAGTCAATTCCGTTCCACTTAACCCCTATTTCATGGCCACATATCTTTCCGGCTAAGTAATGGGAAACCTTTCTCCTGTTACATTACATGAATCCTATTTTCATTTCATCCGGGAAAAGCCATCTTTTTTTCAACAATGTCTTTGTCATTCGATCCAATAGCGTTCCGTTAGATAGGAACAGATTTGATAAATACTGATAACTCTCGGATCGAGTATTAGAACGGAAAAATCCATTAGATAATGAACTATTGGTTCTAAGCCATCTCTGGCGCTGAATCAACAATTCGAAGTGCTTTTCTTGCGTATTCTTGATAAACCAGCGTTTATATATAGATGTAGGAGGATCTGTTTGGGAAGTAAGAAGCCCCTTTGACATCTCTTCATCTGCAAAGAATTCTCGATGTGAAAACACAGAGACAAAGGGCTGATCTTTGAATAGGAAAAAGAGTGGATCTGCGGGGTCCCAAATGAATTGGCTTATTCTAAAAAAGCCTTGTTCTTTGGAAGACCTATCTCGTCTCTGGTACTGCATGGTTCCGCTCTGCAAGAACTCCGAATCATTCTCTTGAAGCTCATACTTTTCATCATAAATGATCCGCTTGCCCCGAAATGACCCGGCCAAATAGGGAAATCCCAATTCATTAGGCCTTTCGATACAATCAAATAGAAAGCCCCGAGGGCGCCATATTCTAGGAGCCCAAACTATGTGATTGAATAAATCCTCCTCTATCTGTTGCGGGTCGAGGACTCCTTCTCCTTCCCCTTCTTCAAACTCCGATTCGTATTTTTCATAGAGAAATCTCTGATCAACGATAGAACAAGATCCATCTTGCATCATATATAAGGGATCCCTTGGTTCGGAGCGAAAAAGCAATGTCACTCGATCATTATCAAACTGACTGCAATCTTTTCCTGTCCGTGAGGATCCCACCAAAGCGCCTTGCACTTCTAATAGGCCATGAACTAGATCCGAATCATTCTCAATGAATCCATAAGAAGTGATCCTATTTTTTTCATCGGGTCCGGGTAGAGACCAAAGGTCTTGAGCGACCGATCCGGCAGAACAACTCAAAAGATAAAGAAGTATCGTGAATTTCTTCATGCTCGTTCCAAGCTCGAAGTACCATTTGTACAAATAAGAATCCCCTTCGTTACATGATTTCTTCTTCATATAGATAGATATAGGATCTATGGGGCAATTACTTATAAGTACATTTTGTGCAACAGCCCTTCCTATCTGATAGAAAAGGATCCCATGATCCTGAACCGATCTTACCTGGGATCGCAAATCCCAAGTTTGTCTATGAAGAGCAGATCTAATTGTATTAGTGTCTATAATTGATTTCTTCTGTGTAATACTAATTGATAGGGCCTCATTGGTAAGTGCTACAAGATCTCGTGCACTGGAACCCATGCTTATGGACTCGAATCCATTAGTATGGAACATTTTCTTTTCCAAGTGAAATCCCCTAGTATAGGAAAGAGTGAAAAAGTGCTTTCGTTGTTGTGGAATAAGAAGCCTTCTTATTTTAATGCATGTATTTAATTTATTCGGGGCTATTAGAGCGGGATCCACTTTTTGGGGAATATGAGTCGAAGCAATAACAAGAATATTTCTAGTGGAACATCTTTCACAATCCCTGGAGAGAGAGTTCACCAATAGACCGAGGGCTAAGTAATTCGACTCATTCACATCAAGATCATGAATGTTTGGAATCCATATTATGCAAGGAGACATTGCTTTTGCTAATTCGAATTGAAGGGTGATATAAAATCGGTCTATTTCCGACATCATATCCATAGTTAGCGCATTCATCATAGTTAGAAGCTCCAGCTCCGTATCAAGTTCACGATCAATATCGTTACTAGCATCAATATCGTCACTATCATCAATATCGATATCATCAATAAAAAAACCTTTCGGCTTGTTATCCAGGAACTTGTTCAGAAATACTGTAATGAAAGGAACATAGGAGTTTGTCGCTAGGTATTTGACCAAATAGGATCGTCCGGTTCCTATAGAACCTATCACTAAAATACTCCTAGAGGGGGATAGGGCTAAGCGGAGCGAAAAGGGTTTTCCATGAGACGGGAAATGAAAACTATTAGCCCCACACGAAGTTTGTGAATAAGTGATTGTCTGATAATGAGCAAGGAATATCCGTCTTTCTGCTAAACAGGATGTATTGAACTCATAATTCATTAGATACTTTTTATGAATGTCAACTAAGTATCGTAAGTAAATTGTTCCCGGTTGTTCAATCATTTGATAACCAGAGTCATTCTTTGATAAATGATCACTATGAGTCAGACTCAATAGAATTTGATCAATCCTTTTTTCTGCCCTTAAGGTGGAGAACTGAACCAAGAATTCTCTTTCTTTATCATCAATCGAATCACTGTTCGCGACCCAGGATTCTATTTTATCATCAATCCAATCACCGCTCACGTTTTTTCTTTTTCTTATCAATGAATAGATCTCTTTACTTGTATGACTTAGATGTCTCGTATTTCTCGAAAAAGTGATTCGATTGATGGGATTTGGTATGATACTTATGAGATCGATGATATCGATGAAATTGATTTTCAAATCTTTCTTCTTAGAACGTGCGGGATCACCACCCCATAGCATGTTGCCGCCAGAACCCCGTATTTCTTCTAGACAATCTCCTAATTGTTCCAGAGCAACTAGAAAAAGATTCTTTAACCAGAAAGAATTCAGTTCAGATGTAGGATACCTATCCAGAAGTTTTCGCAACTCAATCATGTATGATGGAATCATCAAAGATTTGATCTTTTCGAACTCTGTCTGTAACTCACTATAGGCTCGGGAAACAAAGAGAAGATGTGTACGAACGATATATCCAGCAACAAGAAGAAGGAAAAGGATTGAATAGAGGACCTCACGAACATTTGGCGATCTCAGATGTGTCGATATCAATGATGACTCATTATTTCGATGAATCATTTCTTCGGACAGAAGAAGATTATGTAAAGACTTACTAGAAATCTCACTTATCGGATTCCTTTGTGGAAGACACAATTTTTTCTGAAGAATTCGCCATGATATATCTAATCCATGCATAATATCATGAAAAATGGATACAAATTTTTGACTGCTACTTAGTATCCGCAATAGGTCTGAAAAAGTATCTAAAAATATCAAATTTAGATATTTGTACCCTGTCGAAGTAAAGAACCATGGCATATATGTTTGGAATAGATTCCATTTTGAGAGAGTTGAAAAAGCACTATCTCGTTGAAAGGTTCTATCCATCTGCCCTTTGTCAACGCATTTTTTTAGGCAAAGACTCCGTTTTTTCCTCTGTAAATATTTCTCAGAACATGGAGTGTGAATCAAACCCATGTTTGAATTGAAATTGAGATACTGATGCAAGCTCTTCTCTTCTGAATCGGATAGATTCATATCTGAAAGAGTTTGACAATACGTTCTTTCAAAATTGACTCTTTGTCCCTCTATTAGAGGTGTTCCAGAAATGTCTGCAATCGAGTAAATAGCTCTACGAACTAATGGATCGGATCGAATTGGAAAATGGAAAGATTTGTACAAGTTATACCTTTCGTCACCACTTTGTGGAAAATCGTTAGATATGAATATGTTAGATACCTGTGACTCGATTGACGAAGGTGAAATAGTATCTCTCTCCAAAAAAGCATGTTCATGTTTTTTTTTACCACCGCACGAAGAAAATATTTTGTTGTGAATGAACAAGATAGTGAGGAATTGTCCATACGTAAAATCAGAATTATTGAGACGGGCCTTTTCCACATAAAAAGGGAATCTTTTGTTACAATAGAAGCAGAAGTGATGTGGATTATTCAAGAATCGAAGTCGATTTGCTTTAGAAAAAGAAGATATCAATGAACTTCTCTGAAATGGTTTCACGGGATTCAGCCAATTATCTTGATCGTGGGATACGATTGAGAAATAGGAATCCGTGTTATCAAAAGATTTCCTGCGATTCTTTCTAGTATGGAATGAGTCAATCATCCACTTTGGTATCTTATTGAACAAAAATGGTGATATTGTTCCTCCATTGATCAAGAATTTCGATTTTTGAGAAGTATTATGATCATCCAATAAAAAGGGTTTCAATTTTTTCAAATGAACGATTTGAAGACCTATTGATTCTAACAACTGATTGCAGAGTTGATCGTTCGGACCTTTCAATTCATAGATGTGGATCTCAGACCTATGAATGGGGATATTCTCGAAACTCACAAAGAAAAAAGGAAGTGAGTTAGACAAAAAGAGAAGTAACTTGGACAAAAAAAGAAGTAACTTGGACAAAAAGAAACGAAGTAACTTGGACAAAAAGAAACGAAGTGACTTAGACAAATCTTTTTTATCAATAACCTCAGACCAATCAATCGAATATTGATTAATACATAATCGATCGAACACTACTTGAAAACGGCTCTTCCGCTCAGAAACGAAATGTTCCAAATGCTCCTGGAAATTCTTGCTCCCATTGGACCATTTGTATCTATATGCATTAGGATCCCGATTTATGGATCTCTCGGTTCGAGAAAGAAAAATAAGAGGATCGAACCATTTCTTCTGACTCTTTTTCAAATTCGATAAATGTTGGTTGATCGTATCTTTCATTATAGTTCTATGATTCAGAGTATCATTTCCTATTAGATCCCTTTGAATTCCATATTCGAAGTTGCGATCAGGTCTCTTCATTAAAAAGAATCGATTCAATACATTTCTTATGTACCCATAGGGACTATATTGGAATTGGATTTGAATCAGATTTCGGATCAATCTATATTGATTGACTGCCTCCATTATGTTGTTGCTAGCAAATACCACTCTTTTTGGATCTTCCAAATAATTCCCGCAGGAGATCCGGACCCAATTTTTTCTGATCCTTCGATAAAAAGATTCATTTTCTTCATAAAAAATAGGAGGTAGAACCAATAAAGATTTCTTTTTCGATTCATCCCTGGAGTTGAAAACCTCCTTCAAGAAATGTCTTTGATCCAATCCGTAGGAATCAATAGAAAAGGCAAATCCCTTATGATACACCAGATCCGGCTCGGTTATTGATAGAGTGAATAGATCTGCCATTTCTTGAAATCTCTCTTCTGACTCAAAATCGTGGCGTAACGTGTATCCCCCCCTCTTCCGTTCATGGAATAGATGAAATAAATCAAAAAATGGATTTTTGTTCAAGAATGAAATCTTATTGGAACTGTCCATATCCAGTTCATCCTTCGGAACCATATCACATCCCAGATCTGATGAAATAGGATGAATTGAGACGGTATTTTGTAAATACGTAATTATCTTGAATATATTAACTATTTCTTTATTTTCCGATCGCCTGGAAGGGACAAAAGAAACATCTTGTTCTTTCTTCAACAATTTCTGATCCCTAGTGGACCTCTCAGTAGGATTCGAACCCAGATGAAGTTCTGACCATCTGTCAGAGAAAAAAGAACGAATGGCTCTTGTAGAATTCCCAAGAAATTCTTCGCTTTCTTCCGGAAGCAGATGATTATTCATTCGCTTCTCACGTTCCGTGAATAGCCGGGGCATTGAGGAATATCCAGAAAGGTATTTAGGGAATCGGTCTGATTCTATCTCTCTTCCTTCCGTTTGAATAAAGGAAGGATCCCAAAGAATCGATCTTTCTTTTAGTTGTTGAATCTCTCTTTGATTGATCAATGTGTGATAGTGATATTCCGAATCCTCATTACTAATGGAATCGAAAGGATCTATGAATTGATCAGAAGATCCGTTCAATTGGCTAGAATCCGTTACTTGAACGAAACTAGATCTTGTAGAATCATATTGAATATTTGACGATACGTTTCGTACCTTGCTAAAAAATCTATCCTTGTTTACCAACCACACATTGTCTAACCAAATCCAATTCTCTCTCGATATTTTCCTCAAAAAATCCGATTCGTGCGGACTCTTCCCCCAACTAACGAAGAGATCTTGGTGGAATTGCCACATATGAAATTGAGCACAATTTTGCAAAGAAATAGCCCACTTGTTTCTCGAGAAGAGATGGGAAACATGCTCAATATCATTTGATTGAATAGTTGACCCAGCTCCTTGTTGTTTGAAGAAACCCTCCACTTCAATTGGTATGATACTCATGTAAAACAAACGGATCTGATTCAGCGGGATGTTCCCTTTCCAGTTAGAGAGGGCTTACAGCTGGCAAAAACTGGCACAATGGCTGGTATCAAACCAGAATCAAGAGAATTAACCAAGCGAGGACAGGATTCGTGTGTCATGGGTGAACTGTTGAAGCAGGACTTGAAAGAAGATAATTCACCTCTATGCCAGTCACAATTATCAAGGGAAGTTTTTCCTCTTGACCAGCATGAATGGGAACATCAGATTGTTTGGGAAAATTCACCTGAACTCAGTGGTAATTCTGGTGAGCGATTGGAATCTGGACTGGAGTCCGAAGGTATGCTGGTTCAAGGAACAAATTCAGAAACTGAACAAGAAAGCTTGAATATGATAAACTCTAGAGAGAAAATTAAAGCTGGCAATAATATGCTTGTGCCTTTTTCTGCCAATCTTTTGGAGTCTTTTGGCTCAAGAGGTTCCCTGTTTACACACGAGTCCACAAACAAAAGTAGACATCATCCACAACTGTTAAGGTTAGAATCCCAGTGGAATGAGAATCATCTTAGTGAAAATGAAGATGCAGGAGTAGAGAATGTAAAGCGACTTGAAAACGAAGCTCTTTGGCGCTTCAGCAGACTTGTATTGCAAGAGAGGGATCTAGGAGATGAGACATGGTTAGATAGTATAATATGGGAGTCAGATAAAGAGTTCAGCAGGTCTAAAATAATTTTTGATCTTCAAGATGAGCAAATGGTCTTTGAAGTTGTGGATAATGAGGAAAGCAAAAATCTTCAACTTCATGCTGGAGCTATGATTGTATCACGGTCTTCAAAATCCAAGGATGAAAGCTTTCAGGAAAGCAGTGACTTAAATTCTGGTTGGCAATTCAATATTTCTAATGACAAGTTTTATATGAATGGGAAAAGCTCTCAGGAAATGCAAGCAAATACTAATAAATCCGGCATTCATAATTTGAGAGTTTTTCATTCAGCAGCAGCAATTAAATTGCAGACGATGAAGAATAAATTGAGCAAGTAAGAGGGCACTAATATGTTCATATCATTCTGTATTTTCACTCCATTGCGTACTCTAAAATGTTTCCACACAGATGCCTTTTACATTCATTTTCCTAGTAGATTGTGTTATAACGTTTTGAGTTAATTTTGTTACAGTAAAGACATAGCAAATTTTCACCGGCCCAAAGCTTTATGGTATCCACATGACAATGAGCTAGCCATCAAGCAGCAAGGAAAGTTACCCACCCGAGGTTCCATGAAAATAGTAGTTAAGAGCCTGGGGGGTAAAGGAAGCAAGCTGCACGTTGGCATAGAGGAATCTGTTTCTTCTTTAAAAACCAAGGCTTCTAGAAAGCTAGGTTGTTGTTATACTTTCACTTTTTGTCTACCGCAATATGACTTAGATTAAGTTGCACTATTTTATTCGTTTCGCTGACGAATCTTTGAACCTCACTTGCTACAATATTTTTTTTTGTAGATTTCAAGGAAACAGAAGCGGTGAAGATGTTCTATATGGGAAAGGAACTTGAGGATGAAAAGACTCTTGCGGTACAAAATGTTCAACCAAATTCCTTGGTTCATCTTGTACGTACCAAAATACATCTGTGGCCATGGGCACAAAAGCTGCCTGGCGAAAATAGATCTTTGAGACCTCCTGGGGCATTCAAGAAGAAATCTGACCTATCTACTAAGGATGGACATGTTTTCTTGATGGAGTAAGACAAAATTCTATATGAGATTTAACTGTCAAATTGGGGACTTTTGTATTGTTAGACTATGCATGCTACTTTGCGGCTTTTGTGATTTTTTGATCTAGGTCTACCAGGAGAAAATGATAAGTTTTCTTTTCTTTTCATTTCATGATCTCTGAAGGTATTGCGAGGAGAGGCCGCTGATGCTCAGTAATGCAGGAATGGGTGCAAATTTGTGCACATATTATCAGAAGTCATCCCCAGAGGACCAACATGGCAACTTTCTGCGTAATCAAAGTGACACCTTAGGGAATGTGATGATTCTTGAACCTGGGGATAAATCCCCTTTCCTTGGGGAGATACACGCTGGTTGCAGTCAGTCATCTATTGTAACAAACATGTATAAAGCACCTGTTTTTCTGCAGAGATTGCAATCAACAGATTATTTGTTGGTCCGGTCTCCTAAAGGAAAACTCTCTCTAAGGCGTATTGACAAGATAGTTGTTGTTGGACAACAGGTTTGCCTTTCCCAAGATTTCTCTCTTATATATATACAGGCGCACACAATCAAAATTGAATCTATATATCAATGCTTGTCATTTAGTAGTGTATAACAATGGAAACTAATAGCGAGAGAGAATATAATAACTTTGGTTCTGGTGTACTAGCAAAATTTTAGGATAACTGATGGAAGGGTATAATGAGCTAACAGATCTATCTAGTATAAATAAGTATTGTTGGTGAAGTTACTCTAGTGATAGAGATATGTGAGATGCTCATTTCAGCCGTGTTTTAAAGCACGACTCTGGTTATGTGTTTCACCTGTGGTAGACTTATTATGGCAATCTGCATCTTCCTTTGCTTTAATCATATAAAATTTGCGTTCTGAGATTATATTTTTCCAGGAACCTCGCATGGAAGTAATGTCTCCTGGATCAAAGAATCTACAGACTTATTTGGTGAATAGGATGTTGGTCTATGTGTACCGAGAATTTTTGAAGCGTGGTGTGCGCCATCCGATTGCTGCAGATGAGCTGTCTTTCTTATTTTCTAACTTGACAGATGCAATGATTAGGAGGAACATGAAAGCTTGTGCTGTTCTGAAGGTATCTCTTTAAATTCTCACTTCCGCAATATCAGCATCTAGAGTTGCACACTTGCTTTTCCCTTTCCTTTTTTCTTATTGGGTCATCATGCTTCTATATCTTATTATCATGCTGACCTTTGACGTGGATGTACAAAATGTAGAGGGATAAAAATGGCCAGCATTGTTGGTTCAAAAAAAGTGACTTTCAGATTCCACCTGAGAATGAGCTGAAAAAGCTGGTGGCACCAGAGCATGTAAGTTTCATCATTGAGTTCATTTCATGGTTTATACGCCATCTGTTTTCACTGTTCAAAGTTGATGAGCTTTTGAGAGCGATTACAATTTAAGATGCATAGTTTTTATATATATATTTTTGACCTAGGTGTGTTCCTACGAGAGTATGTTAGCTGGGCTGTACCGGCTCAAACATCTAGGGATCACCCGGTTTACATTGCCTGCCAGCATATCAACTGCATTGGCTCAGCTCCCCGATGAAGCTATTGCTCTTGCTGCTGCATCACATATTGAAAGGGAATTGCAAATAACTCCATGGAATCTGAGCAGTAATTTTGTTGCTTGTACAAATCAGGTAAGGATCATTTATCTATGTTTGGAGTAACATAGCAAGTAAGTTTTTATATTTAAGTTATGTTAGGAACGTAGGAGTCATTCTTCTCTATCGGTTAATCTGTAAAAGGCATGGTCGTCTTGGTTTTCTTTTATAGATACGCAAGCAAGACTAGAATCTCTTACAGCTCGTTCTTCTCTAGTTATGTTAAGAGCCTTTCGAACATGTTCAGTTGAAGTTGATTTGATACTTTTGATCAGTCATTGTTCATGCTTTTATTACTTGGCCGGTTCAATACTCACATGTCTGATTTTCATTTGTGGGTTTGAGTAGGACAGAGCAAATATAGAGCGCTTGGAAATTACTGGGGTTGGAGATCCGTCTGGACGGGGTCTAGGATTCAGTTACGTCAGGGCTGCACCTAAAGCACCAGCTGCAGCTGGGCATATGAAGAAAAAGGCCGCAGCCGGCCGTGGAGCCCCAACTGTCACTGGTACAGATGCTGATCTTCGTAGATTAAGCATGGAAGCAGCTCGAGAGGTACAATTTTTTGTTTCAGATGTCTAGGAACCAAATAGGGCATCTTTCATACAAGATGTTGATTTCGTCTAGACTTGTACTAAAGTGTCCCATCTAAAGTTTGAAGTAAGATATTGTTTGGTTGTTCTCTTTATAGGTTCTTCTCAAGTTTAATGTCCCTGATGAGACAATTGCCAAACAAACTAGATGGCACCGTATAGCTATGATACGGAAGCTATCAAGTGAACAAGCTGCATCTGGTGTTAAGGTTGACCCTACGACAATAGGCAAGTATGCCCGTGGCCAGAGAATGTCTTTCTTGCAGATGCAACAGCAGGCCCGAGAAAAGTGTCAGGAGATTTGGGATAGACAGCTTTCGTCCCTTTCAGTATATGATGGTGATGAGAATGAAAGTGAAAATGAGGCAAACAGTGACTTGGACTCCTTTGCCGGAGATTTGGAAAATTTACTTGATGCTGAGGAAGGTGGAGAGGGGGAAGAATCTAATATGTCCAAGAATGACAAGCTGGATGGAGTTAAGGGTCTCAAGATGAGACGGCGACCATCTCAAGTTGAGACAGACGAAGAAATTGAAGATGAAGCTACTGAATATGCGGAGTTATGCCGATTGCTGATGCAAGGTACGCGCTTTTCAGTTAAGCATGTGCTATTAGCTAAAATGTTTTTTGTCAATTATTCACTGACTAGTTATGCTGTTTAGATGAGGATCAGAAAAAGAAAAAGAAGAAGATGAAAGGTGTGGGCGAGACAATGGGATCCTTTCCTCCTCCACGGCCCAATATAGGTTTTCAGGCTGTTGATCCTGTAAGAAAGGCCACTGTCATTGACAAGAAACCTATTGCCATCCGACCTGATACACCTTTCTTAGTAAATGAGAGCACCTTCAAAGACACCAGAAATGTCAGTACAAGTTTAAGCATTTCCAAAATCCTTTTTCTCCTGCCTTTTCCGATTACTTTGTCAAATCATGAGGTCTTGCATAAGTTCACCAACTTAATTCCCTTCATTGGCAGGTTGATATCCCTGGTATAAAGACCCCCAAAAGTAAGCAGGTAAAAGAGAGCAATAATTCTTGGGGCCAGCCAAGGAAAGTTAAAATAGTCGAAAACCTACCGGTATAATCCAATCAGTACAACAAGTATATGATTTAGTTTATTCTAATACTGTTATGGTCTTTCTGAAGTGCTGTAATATATTCTGTCGGCCTAAAGCAGGTATTCAAGGAAAAGAAACCAGCGAGAGAGAACTTTGTTTGTGGTGCCTGTGGTCAGGTATAATTACTCGTAGACTAGATTATGAATTCAAACCTGCTTCTTATAGAAAAGCGATTGATATTATCTTCATGGCCAGCATGGACACATGAGAACCAACAAACACTGCCCAAGATACAGAGAAAATATAGAATCACAACCTGAAGGCATAGATATGGAGAAGTCTGTGGGGAAGCCGAGTTCTTCAGAACTATCAGGTCACACCAAGCTGAAACCTATTAAGAACAGCAAGGCTGCATCAAAGAGTGCAATGAAAAATTCTGTAGATGAAGCTCTGAAGGGAGATAATTTAACTTCCAAAACTGGGGGTCTCCCTCTGAAGTTTAGATATGGTATCCCGGCTGGAGAGTTTTCAGATAAACCTGTTTCAGAAGCTCCAGGAAGTTCTGAGCAAGCAGTAGACATTGGGACTAAATCCACATCTAAGATCAGCAAACTGAAGATTTCAAGTAAGGCAAAACCTAAAGAATCGAAGGTTGAGTCTGACAGACCTTTGTATCCATTAATTCCTACACTTAGCAGAGAGAGAGGGGAGAATGAATCGCACAGGCATTCTATTTCTGGACAACCCTTGTCCAGTACAGAGAGAAATCAGGCAGCCTCAAGCAGGCACACTATTTCTATTCCGCGGCCATCATTAAGCATGGAGACAGATCAAGCTGAGTCTCGTAGGCCACATCTTGTGATACGGCCGCCAACAGAAAGAGAACAGCCTCAGAAGAAACTTGTTATAAAACATTCTAAAGAGATAAATGATCATGACATGAGTAGTCTTGATGAGAGTCCACGATATGAGTCCCGGAAAACAAAAAGAATGACAGAATTGGCGGGTTTCCAGAGGCAGCAGAGCTTCAGATTGTCAGAAAACTCTCTAGAGCGGAGACCAAAAGGGGACAGAGGATGGTGGGAAGAAGAAGAGATAAGTACGGGAAGACATAGGGTTATAAGGACGAGAAGAGATTATGATGATATGACGGTATCAGAAGAACCCAATGAGATAGCTGAGATCAGAAGATACGAAGAGGTAATACGGAGTGAGAGGGAAGAAGAGGAGCGACAAAAAGCCAACAAGAAAAAGAAGAAAAAGAAGCTACAACCGGAATTAGTAGAAGGATATCTAGAAGATTATCCTCCTCGAAGAAACGATAGAAGATTGTCAGAAAAAGGCCGAAACGTCAGAAGCCGGTATGTCTCCGATTTTGAAAGAGATAGTGCAGAGTACGCGCCTCAACCAAAACGACGCAAAAGAGGAGAGGTAAAACTACCTTTGCTTCCACATACTAGCTTGCTTTCATGTTTCTACATATAGGTTTAAATTTGGAAATAATTGATGAATTTCAACTGAACTCTATTCATTTAACAGGTTGGGCTAGCAAATATCTTAGAGCGCGTAGTGGACACACTGAGAGTTAACGAAGAAGTGTCACGCCTCTTCTTGAAACCGGTATTAAAGAAGGAGGCTCCCGACTATCTTGATAAGGTGGAACGCCCAATGGATCTCTCAACAATTCGGGATAAGGTACGGAAGATAGAGTACAAACACCATGCGCAGTTTAGACATGATGTCTGGCAGATCCAGTACAATGCTCATATTTACAACGATGGGCGTAACCCAGGAATACCCCCTTTGGCAGATCAGTTGCTGGAGCTTTGTGATTTCTTATTGAAAGATTATAAGGATCAGTTAGCTGAGGCAGAGAGAGGTATAGATCCGAATGACTGATACAGAGTTTTAAGATAGAAAATCTGTATTCTCTTTGTTAGGCCCAAAAAAGATGGGTCTTTTTGTTTAGCTTAGCTAATGATTTGTACGAATAGAAACATTGTCATGTCTGTGTAAAGCCGAAGTAATGAAAAGCAAAGAAATCGTTTTATGTTTTTGTTTTCTTTTGTAAATGTGATTATCATTTAGCAGAATAACGCTTCAATACTTGAATTCCGCAACGTCAGACACAACGGGCAGGCTAGAGCAGTCCGGTCACATTCCGGGCAGATACTCAGATGCCAACACGGCAACACAACCACCGTCGCTTCACTTTTCCGGCAAATCTTACATCTCGGCCGTCTCATCCTCTCCGGATCCACGTACGACGACTCGGCGTCTTCCAATCTACTGGTTCCCGTCGCGGCGCACAATAGTTCTCCCTCCGCCACTCTGCTATCTTGCGCCGACTCACGTTCACTTGCGCATTTGGTAACGGCATGGTGAAGCTGAGCTTGGAGCGACGCAGCGGTGGCTTCCTGCGCCTTAGCTCTCGCTTGCCAAGCCTGCGTCTCTGCTCTCAGCTGCGCGTCACGCGCCACTAGCTCATTGTGAAGGCGCGTGTCTCTCTCTATCTCTGCCTCTTTCTCCCTCAGCTTACGTACCAACGGTTCCTCCACTGCACTAAGAAGCGCTTTATAGTGCACCTTCCTCCTCTCCGCTAATATACGCCGTAGCTCCTTCGCCTAAAAAGAAAGTCAAGTTTTTTACGTTCCGGTGACAACAAAATACATTACTTTACAGAAACCCATTTCATTTCAGACGAAATCAAAACCTGAGCATGAAGAAATATGTCGACTTCTTCTCTTTCCCTATTGTAACATTCTGAAGAACTTGAGATAAAATTCATATGGTGACTAATCTGTTGTGTTTGATCTTCTGTAGAAGATAATCGGAGTCCTGTATGAACCATATTCGACGGCGGATGATTTGGTTTGTGCAATAGAGATAAGTCTATAACTTGAGGAGATTGATGAGTTCTCTGATTAGAACCTATAAACACGCACACACACATTCTCATTTTGTACTAAAAACAGATTTTTAGAAGTTTTAACGGAAAATCTAATAACTTTACAAACCTCCATTGTTGAACAACATATTGGTATGATTAAGAAAATCTCCAGTCTGTGATTGCAAAGAAAAATATTGTTCCTTCTCTTTTCCGTTTCTGCACAGAGATGGACCTTTTATCAATATAAGAGAAACAAATGGGTTAAAAATCTACAGAGAAAATGGGACCTGTTGTTGAGGAAGATGAGATTAGAAGAATGGTGTTGAGCTTGAACTTCCATTTTGAGAGAAGAAAGAAAGAAATCCAAAAAGGAATTTAATGGGTTAATAATGATCCAAAAAGCTCCATCATCATTTTAACGTATATGAACTGTGTCTCTGTTTTTTTCTCCACCTTTCACTCTCTCTTTTTATGTGTACAAATATAGAGAGAGATAACAATGGAGAAAGAAAGAGTCTTTGTTTTGGGTTGGCTTTGTTCTTTTTGGTTTTCTTATTTTGCTTTGGCTTTTTCTTTGGGATTCTCTCTCGTGTCTTCAACCACGCCATTACTCTCGCTTTTTCCAAGAAATATACAAAAATAAATTTAAATTAGATACACATTTCGAAAATCTTTACTGTTTTCTTTAAGATATGACAGAATCTAATAGTATAAAAGATATATGTTTTGTAAGAAAATTATCTTATAAACCAAATCGAATTGGTCAAATAGTTGTGCTTTTTTATTTTGTTAAAGTTCCGATCTTTCGATTTTTTACATTATTTTTGTTAACAAGATATGTATTTAACTACAAGAAATCAGATTTTATTTGTCAAACAATTTTATCAACAACATCCTATCTATAGTTCAAAGTCTATTCCCTAATATTGTCTTTAATCTCATTAACTATTTCATTTAAATTATTGGATTGAGAAGACCAACAAAAATTCAGGTTTCTAAAATTTCCGATTAATCTAGGTTTTAGGTTTGGGATATAATGGTTATAGAAAATATTTTTTTGTAATTGGTTTATTTTGCTTATCCTCTTAAATTTTAAACAAAGATAGATAATTTATTAAAATCAAACTTTATTAGCAACAAGAAAATGAAGTGCAAGTCACTAATCAGAACATGTGTGAGACTTGCTTGATTTGCTTTCCTTAGCAAACTAAATAACATAATTACATCATTAGACAACAACTTCTCTGCTTGACAAAACAAAAAGAAGACAACAACTTCTTCTTATCTCTTTTTATTTTTTGAAGTAGTGGCCGAAAAGAAATTTTTTTTTGTTGATTAGCCTATTGGTTTTTAGATCTCGTTTCTACTGCTGCAGGTAGGAGGTTCGCTTTCTGGTGTCTTGAGAATTTGTAAAGTGATTACACCACTGGACCACTTGTTTTCGACAAAAAAACTTGTTTTAATTTAACGAATGTTAATTTTGTTTTCTCTTCAATTTTTTTTTGACAATTTTATTTTATTTTTAAGATGGTCAAATAGTAAGCTGATTAGCTACATCAAAACC
>JAKUCM010008422.1:0-24367 GCA_023374145.1 Lepidium sativum
GAGCCTCGTCCCATGTGCGGTCCCAAGTCATAGCCTTAGAATCATCCGCAACCACATCCATCCACTCTAACCTTTGCTTAGCCTCGTCAATGCTTTTGAGAACCTGTTTCACCATAATATTGCCAAGAAAAGCATGAAACTCAGATGGTAAAAGATTAAGCAAAAAATACTGATTGATCCAGATGAGCTATGGTGTGAGCGTTGTAGTATACCCTCATATTTTTTCAATGGAATGGGTGTTTGCTAACTCGTGTGCTGCATCGGAGAGGTTGGATGGCTCGAGGAACATGAAAAGTTCCAGAGATTGTGTCATCATGTGGCTCGAACCCTGGTAGAATGGAATCTCCCCGGACATATGCGCTCGAAACGGAAGCTCCCGGGAGCGATCTTGGCGAAGTGATTGTTCTGGCATTGTATGTGGAGCCACCAACACTAGTTGGGGTGCTAGGAAAGGAGCCGGATCTCGAACATGAGGAATCTGATCTTGTGGAATCCACAGCCCGATCCCGTATTTCCTCATCCGGGGCGCTTGTATCGATAGTCGGGGCGCTCGCGACTGGATTAGATATTTGGTTGGACTGGGTCGGTACTTTAAGATGGCTAAGGAGAAACTCAAGGAATTATGCTCTATCCATAGCTGGCTCAGCTAGGTCTCTAAGCTCGGCCCAATTCTTTTCCCCAAGATATCCTTGTTCTTCAAGGAACCTAGCGTCCCGAGACACATGTACCCGTCTTGTTTCTGGATCGTAACACTTGTATCCCTTTTGAGTGGATGAGTAGCCTATGAACATACACTTCTTGATCTTGGCTTCAATTTTGTTCCTAACCTTTCCGAGTACAAAGACAAAACACACAACAAAATACCCATAAGTGGTATACAAGAGGTGTGGTTTTGTTAAGTACCTTGAATGGAGAAGCATCCTCAAGGAATTTTGTTGGTGTCTGATTTATCAAATAGCATGCTGTCATTACAGCATCTTCCCAAAATTTCTTTGGGACATTCATGTGGAACATAAGAGACCTAGTAACCTCCATCAAGTGTCAAATCTTTCTCTCGGCCGGTCCATTTTTGTTGTGGATTATAGGGCAACTTGTTTGGAGTAATATGCCTTGTTTATTGAGGTGCTTTTGAAATGATTTGCTCATATATCTCCCTTCATTATCCGTTCTAAGTACATTCAATTTTGAGTTAAAGTGATTAGATGTGTAAGCCTCAAAATTTTTAAAAGCATCAAACACTGTATCTTTTGATGGGAGAAGAGTTATCCAAGTATATTTTGATTTTTCATCTATGAAAGTGACAAGTATCTATGATCATCTCTAGACCAGCTTGGGGATGTCCAAACATCCAAATGCACAAGATCAAAGCACATTTCATAAATTGTAGAAATTATAGGATAAACTGTCTTGCAATGTTTGCCTAAAAACAAGTTTCACAAACACAATTATCAAAAAAAGTGTTAGGCAACATGATTTTCAAAGCACGTAAATGAGGGTGGCCAGCCCCTGCATGCCAAATAGAGTCACTAAGGCTACTAACAGCCGAACTAGAAAAATCCAAACTATTGCCGCAAAAACGAGATAAAAGTTTAGGGTCTTTGAGGATGTAGAGTCCATTTTGCAGCCTTCCTTGTCCAATAAAGCATCCGGTTAAAATTTCCTGAAATTTCACATCATTAGGTCCGAAATTAGCATAGCAATATAAGTCCAAAAGAACCTTCCTAACTGATAATAGATTGGAAGTAAATTTCAGCATATAAAAGGCTGTAGTATTTTTGTTAAAGAGACCTAAATTCCCTACTCAACTAACCGATATCATACGCCCATTTGCTATCACAACACACCTAAAGCCGGTTCTATGTTGCTAATCAAGCTCTTATCACTAATCATATGATGAGGGCCTCTAGTGTCAACAATGAGCGATTTAACAGAGGTGTGAGAGTATAGACAAATACCAGAATCCTTTAAAGAGTTGAGAGAATGGATGAAAGTTTCAAGATCAGATTTCTTGTAGACATATCCTTGGAAGGAAGATGAGGCTGCGGTTAGAGACTCTTGATCCTTCAACATTGAGGTTGAAGCTGAACCCATGTTGGAACCTTGATCATCTGAGGTCTCATGAGACAAGTTAGCCTTTGAGTCTTTGAACTTTACGGATTTGAGATGAGGATTTAGGAGCCAACACTTTTCCTTTAGATGACCCTTCTTCTTACAATGATCACACAAGAGCTTTTTCCGATCTTCAATTCTTCCTTGAGCCCTATTAGCGGTTATGAGACCCAAACCACCTTTTCCTTCAAGCAACTCGGTAGAACCTTGCTCCTTTTGAACTTGAGAACAAACATCTTCAAGGCTATGAAGAGTGTTCTCACTCGCGGCTAACCTAAGAGTGTGCTTGAAAAGGTCTTTGTAGCTCGAGTTTAGGTTTATTAAGAGACTAAATCTTCTTCATTTCTTTCATTTACCACTCTTGGATTGATAAAGAACGACCTTAGCATATCCAACTCCGCCCACAAGTACCTAAACTTCCCAAAGTAATCCATAAACTCCATCTCTTCTTGAAGGAGACAGGAGAGAGCCTTCTTAACCTCAAAAACCCGAGTGAGGTTAGAGACATTTCCATAGACACTTTTAAGAGTTTTCCATAACTCTCTCTAAGTTTCACAATATGAGTAAGCTTCAAGGATTGGTGGATCAAGAGAGTTTTGGATGATGGTTTTGACAACTTGGTCAACTTGGAACCATTCATCATTTTCCTCAAGAGCATCTTCATCATCTTCACTTGAGTTATACACTTCTAGGGGTCTTGATTTAACAATTTGACTCCAATAGCCATAACGAGTACAAATAGCGGTCTTGACGGTTCTTGCCCAAAGGAGGTAGTTCACACATTTGAGAATGATTGGAACAAGGGGAGTTTTAATTGGATCCATAAAAGCTTGAACCTTTTTGACTACGGAGACACGAACTCGGATGGAGCTTGCTGGATCTTGACAAAGATGGAGCCTTTTCCCTATAAACACACCAAGATTTGATTTTTCTTGCTTCTCCTTCTCGGATCAAAAGTTCCACTTTAAAATCTTGAGAAAGGTTGAAGCTTTCTTTAAAAAATGGAGAAAAGGTAAGAGCTTTATACGATTAGAGCCTAGGGAATACACAAAGGTTGGAGCTTTATGTGTTTGGTGGCTAAAGGCGGAAGCTTTCTATCTAAATCAATATATCTTCAAGGTAAAACTGAGTTACATAACAAAAGAACTCATGCACGCACTACCACAAGATACACCTTCTATCTTTGTGACCAATGAGAGACAATTGCGTGGGTATGTGCAGAAAGAGTCAATTTGTCTTTGTGTGGAGATTTCAAGGAGATCTCATGTTTGGGTGGAAGAAAATGAACGATTTAATTCATCGTGTGATAGAGATAGGCAGACTCTCAAACAAGAAGAGAAACACGTTTACTAAGATGAAGAAGCATAAATGAGATTCGACTACTGTTACGATGTAGATAGTGAAAGCTCCGGTGATGAAGATTTCATAAATGTTCAGAAGAAGTGAAAAGAAGACGATAGAAAAACTCTTCCCACAAGAAAAGAAAAGACTCGACATTTAATGATGAGTACTTAGACATCAAAATGAGGTCACTTCAATTAGGTGTTGGACAAATATATCCCACAAAAGAGGATCTTGAGTCAAGGTTGAAGACATTTTCTGTTTTACATAGTTCTGACTTCGATGTCGTATCATCAACGAGAATGTTATTGGTTGTTAGATATTTTATGTTCCTCATATTTTGTCAGTTTTGAGCTCTTTATTATGGTTATATTTGGGAAATTTGTCTATGTTTTATTGAGATTTCAGGTCAAAAATGTTCATAGTTGGAATCATGTTTGGAGGTGGACTTTGGAGAGGTTTGAAACATTTTTCGGCATTCTCCACGAAAGGAAGGACCGATCGATCTACCAAGGATCGATCGATCAATGATCTGAAAGGATTATGCGCACGATCCGTAGAACGACTTGGTTTTTGAGAAGATCGATTCATCATCCAAAAGATTGATCGATCAACCAAGGATCGATTAATCAAAGCCTTTCGCAGAAACCTAATTTCGCGATTTTCTGCTCTTGTTTTGGGGCCTATAAATACTCTTTTTCCTATTTTTATTGAAGAGCCGCTTTTTGAGTTGTGAGAGACGAATTTTACAGAGTTTTAAGAGTTTGTAAGCTAGGAAGAAGATCTCTTCATACTTGAGACGAATTTCTGAATCCTCTTTAATTCAGTTAATGCAATTTTAATTTCAGTTCATCATGACTCGCCCAATTTGTTGTTTAATGTATGAGTAGATCTTAGATCGGATCTAGGGATTCTGTGGTTTTTGAATTCACTGTTGGGGAACAAATATGATTGGTGAACAAATGATTCTCCTTCTAATACTCGAGTCTAATGCATAAATTAGCCTGATCACCTAGTCGATGATTTTAGGTTGTTAACTTTCCAGATGATTGTTAAGAACTAGAACTAGGTTAGAAGAGCAATTCCTTCACTACCAACGAGAGTTGATGCTAGGTTGGATTGTGGGTAATTGAACCTAAACAATAAAGCCTATTTGTAATCTGAAACCAACGAGAGTTAAGATCTTTAGGTTATTAGTAGAGGGGTAGATTCAACGAGAGTTGGTTTACCTTTATTTATGTTCCAGCCTAGAATAAGATTAGAGTAGTTCCTGAATAGTTTCCCTGACAAAAATTCTAACTCACGAATGAATACCCGACATCTGATTACTTTAGTTATTTGATTACATTCACATTAGAGTTATTAGAATTCACTTCCTTCATTCGATTCATATAGCTTGCGATTCAATAGAAATTAAGAGTGTAACTTGGTTCTCTGAGGAATTCGACCCCTAAGTACTATTATGTTTGCTGTGCACTTGCAGTAGGATATATGGTTAAAACTCGTAGTATCAATATTCGGTACCAAACTGCACATGGAGAGTCCGAGCTGCCACAATAGTGAAAGTCCATATTTCTATATCCGAGTATATTATGGAGAACACAGTTGCTCAGTTTCGGAGAGGTCATCTCGGCCACGTCAAGCAACGCCCAATATTCTTAGTCGTTTATACTTGGATTTTGTTGGTGGTGTAAGGTCTTCTGTTCTTCTCGCTCATGTTTCTCAATCACTGAACAAACGTTTTGGTTTGAAGGTACATATCTATAGCTAATAGCCTTTAATACCCTTTGATAGATCTTGGTTGATATAAGTTTTGTAGATTTAAGGTCAACCAAAAACAACACCAAGATCCGCCAACGTTTGACAGACTTCGACAAAACTTGGCTCAACCAAACTCTACCAAGTATACCAAGATCAACCATAGATCCAAAACTCAGTGTTTTATCTTGGATGAGTTTGGTATATGTTTGTACACTTTAATTGAGTTTTAACTTTTCCTCTCTTTGTTAACACTGTACAAATCATGTACTAGAACACACATCATACTTTGATAAAAGATCGTGCTTCAGTTACAGGAGGTACTTCAGAGAATAGTTTTGAAGAGCTTCCTTCGTATTTATATAGGATCAGACGAGCAAATCCGGTAACACTTATCAAGTTGGAAGTAGATGGATATGATAAGTTCAAGTTTCTATTCATTGCATTCGATGCAAATATCAGAGGATTTGTGTATATGGGGAAGGTTGTCGTTATGGATGAAACGTTGTTACAAGGAAAATATAAAGGGACTCTACTCACGGCAACAAAGCAAGACGGGAATTTCAACATTTTTCCTACGGCTTTTGGTGTGGTTAATACAGAAACTGATGAATCTTGGAAATGGTTTTTTAGACAACTCAACCGCATTATTTTGGATGATCAAGAGTTGACCATTATTTTAGATGGGCATAGATCAAGAGCCAAGGCAATAACAAAATTTTATCCGCTTGTCTTTCGGGGGGGGGGGGGGGGGGGGGGGGGGTTTGCACTTACCATCTACGAAAACATATTTTGACAAATTTCAAAGGAGGAGAGTCCTTAAACTGTTTGAGAAGGCTGCAACTGTATATAGGCGCGACGAGTTTAATGCAATCTTCGGCCAAATAGAGAGACTAGATCAAAGGATGTATGAGTATTTGTTAAAGGCAGATGTTTGTTTATTTTCCAGGAAATATATACAATTTCACCACATCAAACATTGCAGAATCTATAAATCATGCGTTAGATGAAGCGTGAACTTTCCGTATTGTGCAACTTGTAAATTCCATAAGGGCAATGCTAACAAGGTGGTTCTCAAAGAGGAGGGTAAATGCGGTGATTACAACGACAATTCTCACATCCGCAATCGAAAAACTTCTTAAGATATCACTTAGCAAGGTTTGGTTGACTTTGGTAAAGTTTGGTTGAGCTTAACCAATCTCTTGTAGAGTTTGGTTGATCTTGGTTGATTTTGGTTGATCTTGGTTGATCATGGTAGAGTTTGGTTGATCTTGGTAGAATTTGGTTGATCTTGGTTGATCTTAGTAGAGTTTGGTTGATCTTGGTAGAATTTGGTTGATCTTGGTTTATCTTGCTAGATTTTAATTGAGTTCGGTGGAGTTTTGTTATTTTAGCATTAATATTTTTCTTATTTGACCATGCAGAATATACTCTTAGAAGCCACACAATCCAATGTGCAAAACATTGACGAGCATCAAGCTGTTTACGAGCATCAAGCTGTTGTCACGTGTTCGGCCTCGTCACATGTGGTTAATTTAAAGGAGAAAACATGCTCTTGCAAAAGGTTTGACGTGGATAAAATACTTTGTGTGCATGCCTTAGCCGTAGCAGAGGCATGACAGCGTTCGAAGATCGAGCTCACAAATCCTTATTATTATACAAGTTACTTGTACCATGCATATGCTAAATGTGTGATGCCAAAAGATGCACCACTTCCAATACCCGAAGAGGTGTCGGTTGAAGTTTTTTTACCTCCTATTGTACGTAACCAACCCGGTCGGCCAAAGAATCAGCGGATGAAAGATTGGTTTGAGTGCTCATTAGAGCTGAAGCACCCGAGGAAAGTGACTATTTGTTCACGATGTAACGGTGTGGAACATAACATTCAAACATGTAGAGTAGACGTCCAATCATGAAAGTCTACCAAGCTCCACCATAGCTTAAACACCCATTGGGTATGAAAATCAAGCTCCACCAAATTATATTGTTGACATTACAATACTAATTTAATTATACATTGTGGAGTTAAAGTTAAATGAGCTAGAGTTATATCTGCAATGTCGAATTAAGCTAAACTAAGATCAATCATAGCACAAACAACTGTGTGGATGATTTTGGTTGATCTTGGAAGAGTTATATCTGTCACGTCGAATCCAACCACGTAAGCGCGCGTCAACTGCGCCAGGTAATATTAAGCACAACCAAAGTCAACCAAACTCCGCCATAGTGTGGCAGAGTTTGGTGGATCTTGCCTAACCTTTCTTCTTACGAAGCTCAACCAAGGTCCGCCAAAGTGTGACAGAGTTTGGCGGATCTTGGCTGAGCTTTCTTCTTGCAAACCTTACGAAGCTCATCCAAGATCCCCTAAAGTGTGGCAGAATAAGACGAATCTTGGCTCTGAGCTTTCTTCTTACAAACCTAACAAAGCTCAGCCAAGATCCGCCAAAGTATGGCAGAGGTTGAATGATCTTGGTTAAGCTAAACTAAGTGAACCAAGATCCGCCACGTCGAATTACGCACTACCAAGTCAACCAAGATCCGCCAATGTGCGGTAGAGCTTGACGGATCTTGGCTGAGCTTACTTTGACCAAACTCTATATACATACATTTGTGTGGTTAATTGAAGAAAAATTAATTCTTTAGTGGTTATAAACTAGATATGTATACAATGTTAATTGAAAAATTAGTTGAAGGCATATACAAGTTAATTACTTCAGTGGTTATAAACTCTATATATACAAAATTAATTGAAGAAAATAAATTGGAAATAGAAGCAAATGCAAAGTTAATCGAAGCCATATACAAAGTTAATTAGAGCCATATAAAAAGTTAATTAATTCCACTGTAAGAACATCTCTTGTGACGCGGTAATGAGTACCTGCTTATCAACATTTTCAAACCACAGATAAGGATCTGTGCATGAAATTGTCTCTGGAAGTGAGAGCTCATCCATGACCTCAAGGGTAAATTTGAGGCAGAGAAACGAGATGAACTTATCATCTAATCCCCTAAATCCCTGTCCAAGGGCTAAGCACTCAATAAACTGGTGTAAATGGCACAATCGCCCGATTGGTGGTTGACCGAGATTCCCTTCACCATAATTACAGTGAAAGCCCTCGCCTTGGTTTCTTTATGTATTCGAGGAGCTAACATGGTTCTGCACATATAGGGTATCATCCTCGTGTACGGCCTGCTTGCAAATAAACATAAGAAAACAAGTTAAACCAAGATCAACCAAGGCTCAGTCAAGATCAAACAAAATCAACAAAAAGTCAACCAAGATAAACCATACTTCACAGAGTCAATCAGTAATGTGATGCGATATGACTGAGGTAGAAGAATCGTAGATTTTAACGGTCTCTAGTAATAAATCAATCTCCAACGCTACCCAATGTATATTTTTGATGTTATGACATACGTACAAAGTGTCAACATCTCGATACCATATACTTCTGCCGGTATACATTTCTCGCATAAATTCTTCGAACATATACTTCTTGCAAAGTATAAGAAATCTAAAAAAATCCGTTAACCATCCGTAATAGTCTTGTGGCCACATACGTCTATGCATCATCAACTGGCAATATAACTCAGCTAAAGGACTGATGTCATCCATCGAGTTATCCCTATAAGTGTTGGTGGTTAGCAAACACCAAACACCTAAATAATGCAATAAAGGAGTCATATAACGGACTTACAATTCACATCTAACTAGATTACTCATCCGCTTCAGTTTGGACTTTTCTAGTGGTCCAAATGGAGCGTATAAATTATAAACTATGTCATTGTATATGAGGCGCCTAACCACATAGCTCCCTTCAAATGGTGATTTCTAAATTTAACACAAAATCGAAGTTAAATATCAATTTAAGTTAACCAAATCAAATATCAACCAAACTCAACCAAGGTCAACCAAAGTCAAACAAACTACTTGGTTTGCAGCGAGAGTACGTGGTATTGATGCCTTGGGCAATACGTCCTCTATATATATCAAATCCTTGCCTTGAGCGCGTTGTTTTGTGCAGAATTTGACATTCGTCTTCTCCAACTTGCGTTTTCTTCTCTTGCATTGACCCCAAATCCAAAGTAGGACTTTGCGATGGAGATTGCAACTGATTACTAACTTCAGGGTTTCTTACAATTTTCAACTTTTCGGGTCAGTTGTTTCCTACTCCTCAAACATCCATTCCTTCTGCAAGCAAAAGGGAAACATTGTAAGCACATCACAATTCACCAAATACTACCAACAATTTAAGAACAAATAAACAACCTTTTTATTGTGAGGAAGCCGTAAGGCTAGGGAAAGAGTGTGTGAGAATTTCTTCTCCTCAGAATCTTGTTCCTTCTACAAAGCAGAAGATGTAACTAGCATTAAAAAGTAAAACCAAAGTTAGACAAGCTAAACCACACATTATAAAACATTTGCTATAATACATCCGCCAAAGTCAGCCAAACTAAACCACACGTAATAGAACATTAGCCAAACTCAGCCAAACTAAACCACACGTTACAATGTAAAATATACTACATCCACCAAAGTTAACCAAGTTAAACCACATGAAAGTAAATCAACATAATAGTCATATCTCACGTACTTGTACATTGTTAGTGGGTGTTAATTCTCGGGAAGGAGTTAGTACAACTCTATTAGCTAATACATAGTTACATTATTAATGTGTTTTAGCGCTCATATACATAGTAAAACATGGTGTGGTTGTTGATTATTGTATACATATCAACAAAGTCAACCAAACTATGCCACAAAGTTTACAAAGTCCCCACCACAATATACATAATTGAGTCCTCGAAACTTAGTCCCTCTCACAATCAAGTACACTTTTACATACCATTTTTTGAGAACATGAGGCTTCATTTCTACGAGTCTGACTTTCATTCACATGAGAATTATTAGGCTCTTATAATGTCATCAACACCTTTGATAATCTTGACTCCATCAGCTTAACGAGGCGTTCATTGAGCAAGTTCTGCTGTAACATGGCTTCCTCAAGCCTTCGCAGCCACTCATTCGTCACCACTTGGTATATTCTTTGCGCTTCCAGCCTTGTAAGCCGTTCTGACGTGTTGATTTGATCAAATCTCATTACGTCAAAAGCTTGTTTCATGGACTGATGGATGTCTAGCATAATCTTCTTCGATTCCCCTTCTTCTTTGGCCTCAAATTCCTTCTTCCATTTTCTCTCCAATCTTTCATTTTCATTTCCTTTGGCCATCTTCTGAAATTCTTCCAAAGTCATATCAAAATCCTTTGCCCTTGGCTTATCCTTTTCCTTTAGAGTATCATGAGACTTCTTTTTTTTCCGTTGGTGTATCATTTGCCATATCAGAATCATGAGCCTTCTTTTGACTAGTAGATTACTTCTTCTTAGCCACCTTCTTAGCACTCTTAGCATTCTTAGCACTTCTGAGCTCACTTTGTAACGCATCGACCTTCCTTTTTGCAGGGGTCAAGATAGCCCAAAACGTCTCATTTAATGTCCCATCTAGAATGTCTCTGATCATTATGTCAACTTTAGGATCTCGGTATTTTATAAATGGCCACTCATGGTGTATATCATCGTAAAGCTTTTGGATAAGGTGCACCACATTCACCTACAAAATCAGCCAGCCAAAGTTAGCCAATCTCAAATACAGGTTACAAATAACTAGCCAAAATACATCTACAAAGTCAACTAAACTAAACCACACATTACAAATAACTAGCCAAACTACATCTACAAAGTTAGTCAACTAAACCACACATCATAAAACATTAGCCAAAATACATCCACCAAAGTCAGCCAAAGTTAGCCAAACTAAACCACATGTTATAAAACATTAGCCAAAATACATCCGTCAAAGTCAGCCAAAGTTTGCCAAAATAAACCACATGTTAAATCAAAGCCAGTCAATGGGTTAAGCTTAACTTGTCGTTGTCGGATGTCATCTTATCAGAGTCGAAGCCATCCTTAATATTTATACGACAAAAACTACACGTGTCCATCACAAGTGTAATCGGGCCAGATACTTTACATCTCCACATTAAACCTAAATGTGGGATAAACTCGTACACCCATATTAAAAGGGACATGCACAAAGCCATGCAACTCAACCTCGTCGTTGCCGTTGAGGCACCAGAGATCGACTTTAAGAGGGACTGAAATGCTATTACCCCCCAAAGATGTCTCTCAAATCTATCCAGATCCATCACCAATTTAGCATAGAAAACTGGGATCCTACTATTCTTGTACATACAAAATATACAGTATATAACACCACCAATAACCCCACCATCTTCCTCTTGGCAAGAGACCAATCCTTGCATCCCCTCTAAACCATTTCAAGCTCTGCCCATGTTGGACCATCACTGTGGTCTAAGCCCATGTCAGCCCATAACTCTCATGAAGCTAAGTTTGCATCATTAGGTTTAGGCAACCCACAGTTCATTTGCGTAATATTGTAAAACTCATGCAGAGAAAATCTCACCGGCCGGCCACCGGCCAACACCCACACCTCATTCACATTAGGTGTGTGAAGCATATTACCAAACAGGTGTTTGACATGTTTGCTGCTCCATGAGAATATTGTGTCGGCACACTGCAGTATAATCCCAAGTTGAGAATTCTTCTATATCTCATCATAAGCATCAATGCCAATAAGACCCCTCAAATCTATTATCTTCCTCAAATTGCAGTAGTGGCTGATGGGTCGGGTCCACAATGAGATTTTTCTTATCCAACAGCCTCATAGGGTACTTCTGTTTATCCCCCATATCTGTGAAAAATAAACAAGAAGACAGTTTAATTAAAAATCTCTACCAAATTCTGCCAAAAAATCAAAGTTTACCACACTAGATCATTAATCAACCAAAATCTACCAAAGTCAGCCAATGTATTCTAAAGTCTGCCAGACTATGAACCAAAGTCCGCCAAACAAAACAATTTCTGTCAAAATCTGCGAGAGTCTGCCAAACTATGAACCAAAGTGCAAAAAAAAAAAAAAGTCGACCACACTATAAACTCACTCAATCAAAGTATACAAGGAATCTTACATGAACGCTACCAAAGACGAAGGACACAAAGTAATAAACGTACAAAATTAACTTTCAAAAATTTCTAAACCTAGAAAAAAGTAGTAAAAATGTAGTTCAAAATCGAAGATTTGAGCGTTCGAAATCTATGAACATATGCTACATTACCTTTCAAAGAGACGATGAAGATGACGAAGACGAAGAAAGACGAAGATGAAGAAACGAGAGAAAAGGTGGAATTTAAGAGAAAAAAAATCTCCGAAGAAGAAGATGAAAAAGACGAAGGAGACAAAGAAAATGAAGAAGATGAAAAATACGATGAATGAGATGAAGGAGACGATGAAGATGACAAAGAGAATGAAGATGAAAGACGAAGTTGAAGATGAAAGACAAAGTAGAAGTTGAGAAAGAGGATATAATACGAAAGTTAGAAAGAAGAAGAAGTGTAACTATTAAACTTCTTCTTTCTTTTGTTTTTTTCTAAAGTGGCACTTTAGTATATAAGAAGAAAATTAGTGTCTTTCATGACATTTCCTACGCTTTTTATATAAATTTTTGAAGAATATTTGAGTAATTACCATATAATTGTAGACTATTTGAGTCATTCTTTCTGTATAAAAATTAAAAATAATGAAATTTGAAACACTAATTTAGTAATATAAAAAAGCTTTACTTCAACATAAAAAGATGAATATTGTATATAGATAGATATTCATGAATAAAGGATTAAATCCAGCAAAAGAATTGCATACGCTGCAGATTGGTGTTGAAGCCATCAGTGAATTGTCGTATGAAGGAGTGTGCAGACTCAGACGTGACTAAGAGACAAAACAAAGGTAAATAACAATAGTGATTGTGTTTCTGTAGTGACTCATCTTTTCAAGGTTTTGTTGTGAATAATTCTATAGACCATATGAAGTGAGGAGATATGCTTTGAAACAGATGCTTCTGGAGGGAAAACATTTATTGATGAGAATTTTAAATTATAGATTCTTTTTGTTCTGCATCGTGATTGTAGAGGGTAAGTTAAAATCTAATGTATCTGTATGGTTTTGTAGGTGGTTACATTTTTGCATCATTGACTTTCGAACCCTCTCGAATTTCTGCTCACCGGAACAACGGATCAAAGTACATCCCAATAAAAATATGTTATAATTTACCAAAAAATAGATTAATGTTATAGCATTCCAAATAATTTAAGAGCTAATTATCATGGTAAAGGACGAAATTCAAATGAATAATTCCATGCCATTTTCCAAATGTTAAAACTCCACCAAAAATTTAAACTTTAATCACACAAAATTTGTAGTTTTTTAAGGGAACCACCACGCAAAATTTGTATTGTAAATTCAAAACCATTTAAAATTTGTAATTCCAATCTAAAAATGCAGTTAATTACAATTAAAACCGCATTTTAACATTATAATTAAATAAACAAGACCGAACTAATATTTTAGATTTGATCCATATTCAATTTTGTGCTAATCAGACCCGATTTTCTGCAAAAACCGAACCACCATTTAAGGCCCTAATTTAAATTATGAAGCATTCATGATGTTTCTAAACTTTGGGGTTTAAAATTGATCAGGAATGATATTTTCATGAGAAAAAGAGAAAAGAAACTCATTTATTAGTAACGCAAACACAGAGAGTCATACATTACTAAGTGTTTGATAATAAAGCAAACGCGCAGCATATAAGCTTGGTTGTAGAAATCTAACTAGGGAAGTACTTGGTTGGAGAAATGGCTTCCATTAGGACTTCAACCATCAACGAATCATTCACAACTAAACCCTTTGATGAATATTTGAGATCAGAGAGTGAGATAACCCCAACCAGAAGATCCTGCATTTGCCGTTGCACTGAGCCATGCATCGACTGTCACAAAACAAGTATCTCATTTAGTCATCGGAAACGTCCCCATTAAAATCTACAGAGTGATATATTAAATCTGTTTTACGTTGCTTTTCGATCTTGTTGAATTCGAATTTATTGCAATCTTAAGGTTGAATCATTGTGAAAGAGAAAGAGTGAAGCTAAACGAGCGAAGAAGAGAATCAACGAAAATTTTACTCATTTTCTTTATTCTCTTTTACAGAGATAAGAAGACTTAGACTACAGAGATTCTTACAAAGGTTCTTAGCATTAAAAAAATTAGGTTATTAAATGAGAAACTCATTTTGCTACATGTCTTTTTTATTAGATATTACCTCTTTTTTTTTTTGTCAACGGCAAATTATATTAGGCCACAACTGACTGGCCCAATAGCCAAATTCCTACATAATGTAGTTGGGGAGATTCGATCACTGGTTGTGCAAATGAGCTGCCTGATGTGGACTTACCGCCTACCACTAGGCTAAGAGTCATTTGCATTAGATATTACTTTTAAAAATTTAAATTTAAATAAAAATAAAATTATAATAAAAAAAATATTAGTATTTTATGGTTAAGAAACTAATATGAGTTTTTTAACCATTGGATGTACTCTTATATACGGTCTTAGCTACACTTAACTAACAACTAAACTGGAAATTAAAAACATAAACCAGAATGAACCGAGTAATTCACTCAATAGAATTGGTTATGAACACGAAGCTTGGCTTGAACATAAATCTTCTCACAGGGTCTCAATTCCTCGTTCGCATTAAGGCTAAGAAACATCGACAAGAATCTTCCCTCTCCTTTAGCATCACCATTTGGGCACACTTGTAAATTCCTGATCATCATATCGCGATACTTGTTACTACGCCACTACTCTCAAGTCTAATCATTTTCAAAAACTAACATGGACTCACCAATTTCTTCCTCCGATGGAAAATACATCTGAGAAGTTACAGTTTTTGAGTAACGTAGAGAATCCCCTAATGGTCCAGGTGTATCTTGGGTTAGAGTAACTCCAAATAGCAGTGCAAAGTTCTGATTTTTCAAAGCGAGAAGGAATGCTCACATCAGCATCAAACTTGCATTGATCTCCATCATAAAGGTATCTGTTTTTTCGGGTCTTTGAATGTATCAACACAAACACAGATGACCTGAGAGAACCCCCACATCATTTTGAAGACACTAAATTTCCACATATTAGTATCTGCAGATTATAACAAAGATAGATGTTACACTATAATGGACAAAGCATTGTCTTGTCAATGCATTTCATGATTTTTTTCAGCCATTTGATTGACAATAGCTCAAACCCCACCCTTAAACCTCCTTTAATCTACCTCCGGTACTGGGAAAGGTCGAACCCCGGATACAGTTATTAGCTGAATCATCTACACATAACTGAGAAAACTCGGCCAATACATCACATTTTCCTTGCATTGAAAATAGCAAATACTTTGAATGGTGAAGTACTTCCTCTGGTTGTTGTTAAAGATGTAAAACCTTAGATCTGCGTAAATGTCTTGTTGTTGAGCTACGAGAGTCGAGTTGTCTATGGCTACGTAAATTGAAATGTATCCTGAACCACTATCTTTCTTGTTTCTGTTGGGTTACAGAACAAGTGTCCTGTTTAATTATTGTACTTTGAGATCCATCAAACCATTTGTACTGTATACAAGATTTGATTTAAAAGCATATAAGATCGGTTTTGAAAACATACCAATTGTATCCACCAGCTTGAAAAGGACGAGATTCGTATCTCTCTGCGTAAGTTGACTTAAGGAGCGTGTTGAAAGACTTCATCTTGAGAGAGTAAGATGTAGGAGGAAGATCTCTCGCACCTTTCACCGCATTTGTGTAACACTCTCCCCCCGATTCAGGGAGACATCGTTTTATTCCTTTTATGTTGCCAAAAATCATCTCTTTAAAAGTTTAACAAATAAACAACAAACAAATTTGAAAAGAAAAGAAAAAGACAATATAAATACTCATTAAGAAATCACTAATTCCCAAAGCTCTAATTTCACAAAATGTTTATCATATCCACAATCCTCCTCATCCTTAACTATTTTTAAAGACATCTTCTTTAACCAATCATTCTATCAATCACTATAATCAATCATTTAACCAATTTTTGTATCAATCTTTTATCAATACTTTAATCAGTCATCATTCACAAATTAAGATAAACATGAGTGTCTCGCAAATCACATTCTTACCTTATTTTGGCTCGAAACATACAGGACGTCGCTGGAGAAATGGCTTAAAAAAGTTTTCCAAAAGAAACCTTCACGTGCAATCAATATATATTTTAGAGTTCATCAGTAATCAACACAGATATACTTGCAAAACAAGCTACACATTTTATGATTAGATCTTACTTTGATATGAAGGTCCAACGGTTCTGGTGGATTCTTGGATGTTCCTCTATTAAGAAAATGATGCAGATTGCATCTCCTATATTTATTAACTATGTGTAAATCCCGGTTATGTTTATGTTTACCCGGTTATGTTACTTAAGCTATTGCGATTTATGTTTATTCGGTTTACTACTTGAACACGATATGTACGTTGGTATCACGCGTTATGCAAATCAATCAGATATTTTCCTAAGTCTCTACTTTACTCTTTCCCTTCTTCATCACTCATCGTGTTCTCATCGGTTCACCATTGATTTCTAGTGCTCGAGGTAACATTTCTTTCATATCAAGTTATCTTCTGGCCTATTAATCACCAATCTCAAATCCTTAAGAGAAGGATTTCGGATTGGACTCTATCTTCCTGACTTTCGGTATCATTGGTATCAGAGCTCTATTTCCTTGAAATCAAAAATGGCAGAAACCAGAGCTCAAACCCTACTTGAAATGAACAAGAGGAGCTGAAATTTGCTCAGATGAAACAGAATGAAACCACCGAGACGCTGAAGGCTGCTAACGAATCCTTGAAAGCAGACCTCAATGACTGGTTCAAAGAAATCCAGAACATGTTTGCTGAGCTCAGACCTCCACCCCGAAACCCACAAAAGCAGCCGATGGGCCAATCCTCGTCCTCTTCGAAGATTTATTCTCCAACCCTAATTTCTCCTCCACTCCCGGAACCGCCGGATTTCCGATTTCACGATCGAACCCATTTGGAAGTCCAACACAATCGCGGACAAAATCAGATGGGCGGCCCTTTAACTCGGTCAACTAAGGTGGATTTCCCCTTCTTTGACGGTTCAGATCTGAGGGATTGGATCTACAGGAGTGAGATGTTTTCTCCCTAGACGACACTGCGAGTGAATCTAAGGTAAGGTTGGCGTCGATGCACTTATCGGGTCGTGCGATGCAATGGCACCAGAACTACATCACGCAGAGGTTTGGAGTGTACCCATCTTGGCCAGACTATGTGATGGCCATATCAGCTCGTTTGGGAGGTATGAATCGTGATCCCCTTTCGGAGTTAATGCTCATTAAACAGGATGGGGACTCTGTTGATACTTATCTGGAAAAATTTGAGTGTGGCCTTACACTACTAGACCTGACACCTGCGCATACACTCAGTATCTTCTTCACCAATTTAAACCCACATCTAGCTTACCACACTCGCCAGTTTTACCCCGCCAGTTTATCTGAAGCTGCAGAGATAGCTAGGCTTCATGAGCTCTATCTCCAAAACTCACCAACCAAACACAATAGAGCTCCCTTCAGTCCTTCTTACAGACCAAACAACCCAGACACTAACCATGTTTATAAAGCCTCTGATAACACACTTCCCCTCCTCCACTCACCTGAAAAGCCAAATAAACCCACATATATACCCAGAAATCCACCAGAAAAACCCGCATTGAAATGGTCATACCAGGAGATGCAGCTCCGAAAGAAGAGAGGATTGTGTATGTACTGCGATGATGTATACACCCCAGGTCATGAGACAAAGCATCGCAAATCAAACTTCTACTTGATGGAGGTAGAAGGAGAGGCTGAGTATAACGAAGAGTTGGATGAAGAGGGTGCAAATGGGGCCATAATGGAGACAATCTCGACGACACCTGAGGTGACACCGGTTCTGTCTTGCCATGCCCTGAATGGTAACACCTCGTTTGACTGCATGAGGTTTACAGGAAGTTGTGAAAAGAGAAAGATCCATATCCTCGTTGATCCGGGAAGTTCACACAATTTCTTGGATTACAAGGTGGCTTGTGAGCTCGGGTGTAAAATGGAACCGATTAGACCGTTGAAAGTGATGACATCGAATGGCCCAGTCACTACGAGATACAAGTGTAGCTCCCTCGAATGGTCTGCTCAGGGGTACAACTTCACCACTGAAGTTCGAATATTGGATCTGGACTTCTGTGATTTAGTGCTTGGCGTACAATGGCTGGTTTCGCTTCAGACCATTGCTTGGAATTTTGCTGATTTAACAATGGAGTTTACCATACAAGGGAGGAAGTACATGCTGCGAGGCTCTCCAACTCCAGCGACTAAGTTGATAAAAGGGACCAGCTTAAATCGTCTTCTGCTCCCAGAACCGCATATAGCGTTAATACAGGTCATTGGTAGATCAGAGGAAGATTCATACCCAAGGGGTTGCGCGCCTAGTTTTCTGCATCTTAACGCTAGTGAGGTTCTGAACTCCCAGGATCCAGAATTGTCATCTCTACTTACCAAGTTTGATGATATTTTTCAGGAGCCCACGACCTTACCACCGTTTAGAGAAGGGTTTGATCACACCATCCCTGTTGCAGTGGGGTCTAATCCGGTTAGCCTACGTCCTTATCGCTACTCCACTTTACAGAAAGATGTCATTGATCAAACCATCAAAGACATGTTGCGACTAGGCATTATCCAGCTCAGTAATAGCTCCTATGCTTCTCCAATCGTATTAGTGAAGAAGAAAGACGGATCATGGCGCCTTTGTGTCGATTACCAGGGCCTTAACAAGCAAACTATCAAAGATAAGTATCCTATTCCATTACTTGAGGATCTCTTGGAAGAATTAGGCGGTGCAAAGTTCTTTTCTAAGCTGGATTTGAGAGTAGGGTTCCACCAGCTTCGGATGCACCCTCATGATGTTTATAAGACTGCTTTTAAGATCCACGCAGGGCACTTTGAGTATTTAGTTATGCCCTTTGGGCTCACTAACGCTCCCTGTACCTTTCAGAGTCTCATGAACCATGTGTTTCAAGCTGTCACTCGCCGCTTCGTGCTTGTGTTCTTCGATGATATTCTTGTCTACAACACTAACTGGACTTCCCACTTACAACATTTAGCTCACGTCTTCTCTATCCTACGACAACAACAGCTGTACCTTTAACCTTCTAAGTGCACGTTTTGAGCGACGAGGGTGGAATACTTGGGTCACTTCATCTCCGAGGAAGGTGTAAGCAAAGACCCCAGCAAGATTGCAGCAGTTAAACAATGGCCTGTCCCTACAACTCAGAAGCAGCTGCACAGTTTTCTGGGTTTAGCCAACTGTTACAGGCGGTTTATTTAGGGTTACAGCATCATTGCCAAGCCCTTATCCTCTTTACTAAAAAATAATGGTTTCCAATGGGGTCACGATGCTGCCGCAACGTTTACATCACTAAAGAACGCACTCACAATGGCTCCCGTCTTAGCTCTTCCGAACTTTGATAAGCCTTTTGTCGTCGAGACAGATGCCTCTAATACGGGTATTGGTGCAGTATTGATGCAGGGTAACCACCCGATTAGCTACATCAGTCGTGCTTTAGGCCCTCGCCACCAAGCCCTTTCAGTCTATGAGAAGGAGTTACTCGCGGTGGTTCATGCCGTACAAGCGTGGGGAGCTTACCTTACTCATCAACCGTTTATAATCAGAACGGATCAGTGCAGTCTCAAGTTTCTCAATGAGCAAAAAGTAACCACTCCATTTCAACACCTCTGGCTCTCTAAACTCATGGGGTACAAATATGAGATTCATTACAGACAGGGCAAAGAGAACTGTGCCGCAGATGCCCTCTTCCGTGTCTCCGGTTCGCAGCTACTGCATATCGCACTCTCTCAAGCGCACCATGGATTCTTTGATACTTTGAAGCTGCTGTGGGAAACTGACCATCATCTTCATCAGATAATAAATGACCTGCGGAAAGACCCGACTACTCATCCGCGTTTCTCCTTTACTGATAGTGACTTACAAAGAAACGGGAAGCTGGTTGTTAGTAACGACCCTACTGTGAAGTTACAGATTATGCAATGGCTTCATGATTCTTTTCTCGGCGGTCACTCAGGCCGAGACGCCACGGTTCACAGGATCCAAAGCTTGTTTTATTGGCCTCACATGCGGACTGAGATCCAGAACTATATAAGGAATTGCTCCATTTGCCAATGTAACAAGTATGACAATTCCGCATCACCGGGGTTACTGCAGCCTCTACCTGTTCCAGATGGAGTTTGGGAATCAGTCAGTCTGGATTTTATTGAGGGGTTACCTCCTTCTTCCGGCAAGCACTGTATCCTTGTAGTCATTGATCGCCTGAGCAAATATGCCCACTTCCTAGCTTTGGCTCACCCCTACACGGCTGTTGATGTGGCTCAGTTATATTTGGATAACATTATAATGTTACATGGTTTCCCTAAGGATATTGTGAGTGACCGTGACCCCACGTTCTTGAGCGAAGTGTGGAAAGAGATTTTCTGGGTACACGGAGTGGAGCTGAAGCACTCTACAGCCTATCACCGCAGACCGATGGACAGACCGAGGTCACTAATCGGACCCTCAAGACGTACCTCCGATGCATGACAGCTGATGCACCGCACACTTGGAGCAAGTGGCTTCCGTTAGCTGAGTGGTGGTACAACACAACACATCACTCGGCTACTCGACTAACCCCATTCGAGGCTGTGTACGGTCAAACTCCACCCACACACCTACCATATATTCCCGGCGAGAGCACTTCTTCAGTTGTTGACCGCTCTTTACAAACTCGGGAGGCAATTATCACTATGTTGAAATTTCACTTGCACCGAGCGCAACATCGGATGAAACAGAAAGCCGATAAGAAGAGATCATCTCGTGCGTTCGCGATCGGAGACTCAGTTTATCTTAAACTCCAGCCTTATCGACAACATTCCCTCAAAAATAACAAGATCCCACACAAGCTCTCCCCTCGCTTCTATGGCCCTTTTCATGTGCTCGACAGAGTCGGTAACGTTGCTTACAAATTTGAACTCCGCGCTACTGCTGCAGTACACAATGTCTTTCATGTGAGTCAGCTTAAGCTATGCCCCAACCTAGCTGGCCTCTCGACTGCAACACCTCAATTCTGGGCAGACGTGGGATCTGCCAAGGAACCCGAAGTTGTGCTTGATAAGAAAGTCATTAAGCGAAAGAACACAGCTGCTACTAAGATTTTGGTTAAATGGAAGGGCCTCCCAACCGAGCAAGCCACTTGGGAATTCTACCAAGACTTCTCGGCTCGTTACCCAACCTTCGATCCTTGAGGCAAGGATGTTCTCGAGGGAGGAAGTATTGATGCAAATTGCATCTCCAATCTTTATTAACTATGTGTAAATCCCGGTTATGTTTATGTTTGTCCGGTTATGTTACTTATGCTATTGCGGTTTATGTTTATTCGGTTTACTACTTGAACACGATATGTACGTTGGTATCACGCATTATGCGAATCAATCAGATATTTTCCTAAGTCTATACTTTACTCTTTTCCTTCTTCATCACTCATCGTGTTCTCGTCGGTTCACCATTGATTTCTAGTGCTTCGAGGTAACATTTCTTTCATATCAAGTTATCTTCTGGCCTATTAATCACCAATCTCAAATCCTTAAGAGAAGGATTTCGGATTGGACTCTATCTTCCTGACTTTCAGTATCATTGGTATCAGAGCTCTATTTCCTTGAAATCAAAAATGGCAGAAACCAGAGCTCAAACCCTACTTGAAATGAACAAGAGGAGCTGAAATTTGCTCAGATGAAACAGAATGAAACCACCGAGACGCTGAAGGCTGCTAACGAATCCTTGAAAGCAGACCTCAATGACTGGTTCAAAGAAATCCAGAACATGTTTGCTGAGCTCAGACCTCCACCCCGAAACCCACAAAAGCAGCCGATGGGCCAATCCTCGTCCTCTTCGAAGATTTATTCTCCAACCCTAATTTCTCCTCCACTCCCGGAACCGCCGGATTTCCGATTTCACGATCGAACCCATTTGGAAGTCCAACACAATCACGGACAAAATCAGATGGGCGGCCCTTTAACTCGGTCAACTAAGGTGGATTTCCCCTTCTTTGACGGTTCAGATCTGAGGGATTGGATCTACAGGAGTGAGATGTTTTCTCCCTAGACGACACTGCGAGTGAATCTAAGGTAAGGTTGGCGTCGATGCACTTATCGGGTCGTGCGATGCAATGGCACCAGAACTACATCACGCAGAGGTTTGGAGTGTACCCATCTTGGCCAGACTATGTGATGGCCATATCAGCTCGTTTGGGAGGTATGAATCGTGATCCCCTTTCGGAGTTAATGCTCATTAAACAGGATGGGGACTCTGTTGATACTTATCTGGAAAAATTTGAGTGTGGCCTTACACTACTAGACCTGACACCTGCGCATACACTCAGTATCTTCTTCACCAATTTAAACCCACATCTAGCTTACCACACTCGCCAGTTTTACCCCGCCAGTTTATCTGAAGCTGCAGAGATAGCTAGGCTTCATGAGCTCTATCTCCAAAACTCACCAACCAAACACAATAGAGCTCCCTTCAGTCCTTCTTACAGACCAAACAACCCAGACACTAACCATGTTTATAAAGCCTCTGATAACACACTTCCCCTCCTCCACTCACCTGAAAAGCCAAATAAACCCACATATATACCCAGAAATCCACCAGAAAAACCCGCATTGAAATGGTCATACCAGGAGATGCAGCTCCGAAAGAAGAGAGGATTGTGTATGTACTGCGATGATGTATACACCCCAGGTCATGAGACAAAGCATCGCAAATCAAACTTCTACTTGATGGAGGTAGAAGGAGAGGCTGAGTATAACGAAGAGTTGGATGAAGAGGGTGCAAATGGGGCCATAATGGAGACAATCTCGACGACACCTGAGGTGACACCGGTTCTGTCTTGCCATGCCCTGAATGGTAACACCTCGTTTGACTGCATGAGGTTTACAGGAAGTTGTGAAAAGAGAAAGATCCATATCCTCGTTGATCCGGGAAGTTCACACAATTTCTTGGATTACAAGGTGGCTTGTGAGCTCGGGTGTAAAATGGAACCGATTAGACCGTTGAAAGTGATGACATCGAATGGCCCAGTCACTACGAGATACAAGTGTAGCTCCCTCGAATGGTCTGCTCAGGGGTACAACTTCACCACTGAAGTTCGAATATTGGATCTGGACTTCTGTGATTTAGTGCTTGGCGTACAATGGCTGGTTTCGCTTCAGACCATTGCTTGGAATTTTGCTGATTTAACAATGGAGTTTACCATACAAGGGAGGAAGTACATGCTTCGAGGCTCTCCAACTCCAGCGACTAAGTTGATAAAAGGGACCAGCTTAAATCGTCTTCTGCTCCCAGAACCGCATATAGCGTTAATACAGGTCATTGGTAGATCAGAGGAAGATTCATACCCAAGGGGTTGCGCGCCTAGTTTTCTGCATCTTAACGCTAGTGAGGTTCTGAACTCCCAGGATCCAGAATTGTCATCTCTACTTACCAAGTTTGATGATATTTTTCAGGAGCCCACGACCTTACCACCGTTTAGAGAAGGGTTTGATCACACCATCCCTGTTGCAGTGGGGTCTAATCCGGTTAGCCTACGTCCTTATCGCTACTCCACTTTACAGAAAGATGTCATTGATCAAACCATCAAAGACATGTTGCGACTAGGCATTATCCAGCTCAGTAATAGCTCCTATGCTTCTCCAATCGTATTAGTGAAGAAGAAAGACGGATCATGGCGCCTTTGTGTCGATTACCAGGGCCTTAACAAGCAAACTATCAAAGATAAGTATCCTATTCCATTACTTGAGGATCTCTTGGAAGAATTAGGCGGTGCAAAGTTCTTTTCTAAGCTGGATTTGAGAGTAGGGTTCCACCAGCTTCGGATGCACCCTCATGATGTTTATAAGACTGCTTTTAAGATCCACGCAGGGCACTTTGAGTATTTAGTTATGCCCTTTGGGCTCACTAACGCTCCCTGTACCTTTCAGAGTCTCATGAACCATGTGTTTCAAGCTGTCACTCGCCGCTTCGTGCTTGTGTTCTTCGATGATATTCTTGTCTACAACA
>JAKUCM010008423.1:0-20839 GCA_023374145.1 Lepidium sativum
AACAGAACGAGATGATTATTGATGAGATGAAGGAGACCTTTTTGATGAAATGGTGGTAATGATGATTGTGAGAATGAATCACATGATGATTTGGCGATTGTGCCTTGCCCTATGAATAATAATTTGAATGTTGATGAGCTTCCAGTTTGTGTAGAAGAAATTCAGAATGTTGAAGAATGGGAAGATGGTACTGATCTTGAGATAAAGTAATAATTTTGTTTGAGGCAGTCAGTGAAAGATTTGGTTCTTAGAGCTGCAAATAAGAATTGTTTTGGATATAAAACAGTTAAGTCGAATAAACGACGACTTATGCTACGGTGTCGTCAAGCTTCAAAAGGTTGTAAATGGTATATACGAGCAGCTAGACTTATGCTACGGTGTCATCCTGCAAAAATTCAAGAATTGTGCATATTACCTCCTAATTTCGTACCAAAACGAGGAAGAAATCAAGAGACGCGATTTCCATCCTGCGGAGAACGTCGCCGTAAGAAGAAGAACAAATACTACCCTAGAATAAACTTGGAGAGGTGGTTGCAGCGAGAAGATTCTTAATTTCTGAACTTGTCTGTTGTTTGTGTATTTGTGGGTTGGTCCAACTGAGAACAACTGTGCAAATTAGTAGCTTTTTTTATTACAACTAGTTCAACTTGGTCGATTGGTACAATTGGTTCAATTTAGTACAACTTTGTTTCGTTTGGTACAATTGGTTCAATTAGTACAACTGGTTCAATTTAGTACAAATTTGTCTCGATTGGTACAATTGGAACTAGTGTTTCTAAGCAATGTAAAGATTTCAAAACACATAATGAAAAATTAAAAATGAATAGCACAAGAATTTTTTAAATTTTGGGAATTTTTTTGTGTTTTTCCACAAAACGCTAGTGTTGTATAAGGAGTCTTATGTTAGTTGTCATGCATTTACTAAGTGAAAGATTCAAATACTATTAATTCGAACATATTGTATTATCGAAATGTCTTAACTGTTAATTAAATTAGGAAGATCAGAAGTCCAACAACAAATTATTTATTCTTTAAAGGGTCCAACCACAAAAATTAAAAAACTGTCAAAGTACAACTATGTGGAGCAGTGTACAACTGGACAACAAGGTTCATCTACATCCATTTTTTAACAAAAAATTGAACAAAGAGTGGCGGAAGTTTTCAAAATTTCTAAGCATTTAAAAATTTGGAATTTTTTTATTTTAATATTAATTATATTTTTTTCCATTTTCTTCACTTTTTCCTTTTCACTTGTCGATTTCTTGTCTAAAATACAACAATTTAGATGTTCCAATTGTTCCAAAATATAATCATTTAGATGTTCCATTTGTTCCAAAATATAACCATTTAGATGTTCCAATTGTTTCAAAATATAACCATTTAGATGTTCCAGTTGTTCCAAAATACAATAACCTAATAAATCAGACCAAGTTGTTTCATAATACCAAAAAGAAAAACCCATTTGTTTCATAATACCAAAATATCATAACCTAATAAATCGGTCCAAGTTGTTTCCTAGTACCAAATTGGATCAGTTCTTCTGTTTTTTTAATCCCCAGGTGTACATCTATTTGGTGCTCTTTTCACCCGCTTTACTCTTGTTTCTACTACCCCATCTCTGTCCTTCCTCTTTGTCCCTTTACCCTGCTCAATCTTATCACCATCTTCTTCATCATTATTCTTTTCACAATCTTCTTCATCATTATTCTTTTCACCATTGTTTTCTTCTTCATTCTCATCACTACCACCTTCTTCTTCTTCACTCTCATCACTATCGCCTTCTTCTTCACTCTCATCACTACCGCCTTTTTCATTCCCATCACTACCGCCTGCTTCCTCATCCTCAATTGGTGTCACATCCTCAGTTGGTGCCACATCCTCTGTTGGTGCCACATCCTCAATTGGTGTCACACAATTGATTAACACAAATCCACTGTTAGGAGTGGCAGAATATGCATATTCTGGATCAATACCCCTTCTATGACCCGCCACATTGTTCTGGAGAATATGCATATTTGTTTCCAAAACACCAATCCTGTCAAACAAAACCTCTCAGTTTCCAAAACACATATCCCGAGTTGTACCACTTGTACCATGACACGAGTTGTACCAATTGTACTAGTACCATAGTTGTACCATGACTAGAGTTGTACCACTTGTACCATATAAAAACCTATACATGTTCTTAATTGTACTAATTGTATCAATACACAAATGTCCTAGTTGTTATTAAATGTACCTTACTCATTTCATCTTCTTCATCATTATCTCCTTCATCATTACCTCCTTCAACAGAAACATCATGAGATATATCATGCAAAATAAATAAATAAACAAAACCAAAAAATTACCGTTTGTCTTAAATGTAATAATGGTACCAAACTTGATAATAATACATAATTGTCCTAGTTGTTCCAGTTGTACCTTAGGCGTGTTTTCATATTCTTCTTTACTGCTCTCTCCTTCCACTCAAGTACCATCATCGTCCTTTTCCTCTCCATCGCCTGAATCAGATACTTCGTCTACTTTGTCGTCTACTTTGTCTTCTACTATTTCTTCTCTGTTCTTCTTATCCAAATCCTTTGTCTTAGTCATCTTACCATTACCTTTACCCTTTTTCTTATTTTTCACTTTTGTGTCACGTACCCCACTAGCATCTCTTATTAGAACCATCACTGAACACACGAAACAAAACAAAACCACATTTTACAGATCGACCCCCATAAGCAAAATCGAAGAAGATGAGAAGAAATCTCCAAAAAACCAAAATTCCTAATTTTAGAATCAAAATTGTGAAAAATGCATAGGAAATTTGATAGAGGAAGATTTAGAGATAGATTCCTTACCTTCTGACCTCTTTGAATCGTCTATCGTTCCCTACTCTCGCCGTCGATCCAATTTTTTCTTCCTCTGTGAAGAAGAATAGAAGAACGAAAGAAAGTGATTAGGGATTTAGGGTTTAGTTGGGCGGGTCGGGTTGTAAGTGGACCGAGTTAGAATTTGGGTGGATTTTAATTGGGCCGGATTTTTAATTGGACGGATAAAGGAGACTTGTAATTAACCTAAACTCCTACAATTTTTTTGTCTTTTAACAAAGTTTTTAATATAAAAAAAATTGATAAAGAAAATGAAAATAAGGTGGCACTTAAGATTGTCTTTTGGCAAAATATGACAATAGAACCATTGTTCCACTACAACACCCGAACAAAAAGAGTTTTATAAAGTAAAAATAAAAAACTAGCCTAAAAATAGACTAAGCTAACATCCGAAAAACAAATACTCGATAACTACCACCTTTCAAAGATCAAAGTTATCAGTTGGTATGAAGAACAGAAAAATATGATAAACTTCTTATAACAAATACGGGTACCTCACAATTGTAAATAGAACTATTATACCGACAATAATAAATCCATGAACCATAACTATACGAAATCACGAAAAATAAACTAAATGGCAGAAAAATATACGAAGGAAGGAGACACATTTAGACATAGCGAAGTTGAAGCAAAAGCAATCCGACTGATTTTATACCTCAATAGAACCCTGCTTGGCCAATTAGCTCTAATTTATAAATGAGTGGATCGAGAAGAATATAACTTAACTTTTGTTTTATAATCTGAGGTATATTATAATTCTACATGCGTTTATAATAAGATTATAATATGGATAGATTAATCAAAATTGAAATGATTAATAAGATTAGGCCGTATAGTGATGGGCTGTAAGTGCATTAGTTGTGACCGTTGACGAAGAAAGGCAGACTTTTCCCACGCGCTCACCACACATACATTCTTCATATATTACTTAAATTCATCGATCGTCTCTTTCACCGTCAATTTCGCTTCGATCTTCATTCCCTGTTTACACTTTCCCGGAATAAAATTCAAACCCAGCTCGAGAAAATGCATGATTTCTGCTTCACTATCCCGTACGGGATGCTTATGATTGGCGGAGGATTTATCGGCTATATGAAGAAAGGAAGTATTCCATCTTTTGCCGGAGGTGCAGGCACTGGATTCATTCTCATTCTCGCTGGATATCTCAGTCTTAAGGCTTTTGAGAAAAAGAAGAATTCTTCTATCGCTATGGTTCTTCAGACAGGTTTTGTATTTTCTTTCCTTCTTTATTTTTTTTATCAGCGATCTGGGGTTTAGATGTCTTTAGAGATATCAGGAAGATTACTATTTTTCTCATGATTCCCTTAAGTATTGATCGATATATATTCCAAAGCGATGACTTTTAATCAAAAGAAGGATCACCAAACAAAACAATCATGTGAATGGCTTTTATTGAGGAATGAATGATTTGGTTTTGTTTTCCTTCTATGGTTCAGAGTTTGGGTCAAGAACTTAGATTTCATTTTTGGTTTTTACTTCAGAGTTGATAAGCTATGTTTCACAGGTTCCAGATCTCATTAGGCCACTAGAATCTGGATCTAAAAAAAGTAGTACAGTTACACGATGACATGGTTTTTTTTTTAACGATCACTAGACCTGAATCAGAAGTCCTGATAATTGAAGATGAAAAACCGAATTCTTGGTGTGCCTGTATATTTTATTGTAGCGGTAATTCAATCAGTCTGCTATATTGTTCGTTAACATAATAGGGTCTCATTTGAGAAAAGATGCTGATTAAACTGCACCCGAACAGCATTCCAATGCTAATGTCAACGATCTACTAACTAATTGAAGGGGATAGTGTATTTGAGTAGTATGATGTGTTGAGTTAAGATTCATGTTTACCAATCCATGAAAGGTACTCTTTTACCAGTTGCCATTTATTGATAGAGTTAGTAGACGTATGTATAGTTGAGTTGTAAGATGTGTGTAAAGGCATCTGAATGTTTCTTTTGTGATACAGTCATTGCAGCTGCGCTCACACTAGTCATGAGACAACGTTACTTCCTGACTCAAAAGATTATGCCGGCTGGATTGGTTGCAGGGATCAGGTAAAATATACATCTTCTCTCATTCTGAAATTCTGGTGACTGTTTATGATACTTTGGTTTCTTAAGTTTTAATACTAGAAGAACCGTGTATGTATTGCAGTGCTCTCATGACCTCTTTTTACGTATACAAGATCGCAACTGGTGGTAATAAAATTCCATCGAAATCTGAATGATGGTTATCCAGTCTTGGTGTTATGGCTGAGTATGCTACTCTGTTGTTGAGATTTCTATGAATTTGTCGATTAGAAATGTCTTATGGTGTAAAGGGCAAATGCTGTTTTTGACATTAGTTTTTGTTATCCACGAACTCTTTTGAGCCATATTACAAATGAAATCTTTGACGTTTTGATACACACTGACTACGAACACTTGAACACTTTATTAAAAAGTGTTAATCACCCAAAATAACAAATATTTTACATTGAATTACTAAGTAATCGGGTTCAGCTACCCGAATCGCTATCATATACTTCTTTTACTATATTACTACCTATTTATTTAAAGTTACAATAAATGTATTTCGATAATGACTACATTCTTATTTTATTTTATTCTATTTATATAGATTTATGAGATAATTATTTAAATAATGCTCTCATATAGTATAATTACTCAAATAATGCTACGGAGGTTAAAACTAATGAGTAAAACGACATAAAACCTATTATTTTTTGTTTTATAACTATAATGCCATTAAAAAGAAATCTTAGTAAAATTTTTTTAAATGAAGTAATCATAATTACTTTACGAAAACAAACTTCGACCAGCGACTACAACCAAAACATGTTCGTTTTATGGTCGTTGGTTCAGTGATCGATTACAGCAACCAGCGATTATAATTTTCGATCGCTGTTTTGTTTAGCGATATGCGGCGAGTAGAATTTAAAATTACTAATTTACCCTCATATTTAATGAATCCACAAATTAACCTAAACCTAAAAAGAGAAATCGTCGCTCCAAAATCATTCCTCTCCTTCTTCGATTCAACGCCGTTTCTTCTCAGATTTGTGCAAGTTTTGAAAATCTAAAACTTCTTCTCAAATCTCTGTGTAAGTTTCGATCATTTTCTCTCTGTTTCTTACCAATCTTTTTTAGATCTCATATGTTTCTGGGTTTTGCTTTTATTGAAGGAGAGTTTTGAGATTTATAATAAGTTGTAAATCTAAAAATTATATTGTTTTGCTTCTGGGTTTTGCTCCTGAGTCTTTAATTTTGTTTGTGATGGATTGATAAGTTATAGAAAAGAAATGAAATTTGGATTTGGAATTCTCAGATTTAGTTCTTAGGGATAGTTATGTTTGATACACATACTTAATTTGATTTTGTTTACGCTATCAGAAATCTTCAGTCGATAGTTTGATTCATAGCTTTGTAGATATTTCACTTTATAAAATTTACTCATTTGCTTCTTGAGAGATGATAATAACTAATACTAGTCTCTTTGTTTATAGTCAAGGAGAAAGACCAGAGAACCCAAAGAGGAAACTGTCACTCTAGGACCAGCTGTTCATGAGGGAGAGCAAGTTTTTGGAGTTGTTTATATCTTTGCTTCTTTCAACGACACATTCATTGTAAGTTTTTCATGATTTATTTATCTTAAGAGAGCTCCAATGCAATATATTCTTTTGTTATTTACATTTGCCTCAATCCTTTTAAAATTTGCAGCATGTGACTGATCTCTCTGGAAGAGAAACACTCGTTCGTATCACTGGTAGGTCCCATTCCCTGACACCTATGTCTACTATGTTGAAAGGTTGAACTTTGTGCTTGCATTTTTTGTTTTTCTAAGGCTTTCTCTTTAAGTGGGTTAGAGATTCTCTACTACATAATCTGTTGTTTTGTCATCTAGATTCAGGTACTTTGAGACAATGCATAGTGTGGATAAATATCTACCTGTAATATAAGATGCTAATTTGGAATCCTAGCTGCTGATTATCTATTCCATTCGGTCGCTCAAACTGCTCTCATGATGTTTGATGTCCTCTAGTGTCTTTATGTAATGCATCTTTTCTTGATTGTTTGATTGCTCTGATTTGTAATTATGATTTTGATGCCCCATCGTGAGTCTTTGGTGTGATGTTCCTTTGCTTTCACTTTGAAGGAGAGGAGAAACTTGTTTATTTCTCTTAGAGCTTGAATTTACTTACACGAATCAGAGGGTGTGATTGTATTTGCATTCTTCTCATTGTTATTAATATGAAAGTTTGATGGGAATAGCAAGATATCTTTTGCTAAGCAGGTCTTGTGTATACTGTAGTTAATTTCTTGTTTAGTTGTTTGCTATATTCATTATTCTGCTCCTTTTCTTTTCAGCTGACATTGTTATTTAACATTACATCTTACAACATTTTCTCACCCATGCGTCATCTCTTCCATTGTTTAGGCATAAAATATATGCATAATGGCTGCATTTAGTGTCAGATGGTAGATATTATGCTTGGACATTAGAAATTCTTATCGCATTAGTATATTAAGTTTTTCATGTTATCCTCACTTTTGTTCTTTGGTTTCCAACTGTCTCTCATTTCGTGTAAGATGATGGACTAGGTGAATCTTTTTACATTAAAAAGTATTGACTAATATGTAAACAGTCCGTGGTACTAGATTATATATAAACCTTATCCTGTTGTTTTGTAGATCGAACTTCCATCGGCTAAATTTCAGCAATTTTCTTACTGCTGTATTGGAGAGGAATGATGAAATCATTGCTGTGGCATCTATAAGGTATGTATGTGGTATCATGAAACTGATTACAAGGGCTAGTAAGTTCATAGTCTTAATATACCGACAAAAGCAAGTGTTATCTAGATGTGACAATATGTTAACCCAAGATTAGAAAACCACTTAGTATTAGTATTTACTTCTATGGAGGTAAGATATCTAATCCAATACATGCAAAGTTGTTATTTTATATATACGAATATATTAAGCTTTGATCCCCTTTAATCATTATACTATTTTCCTCTGTAAACTTAGAGTTATTAAGTTGAATAGAACGCACTACATGCTAGCATTTTGTGCCTTGTTAAGAAAAGGAAATACCTCAGTGTATGCTTCAACTTGGTGATAAGCTAAATGACAAAGTGATTGCTAGATCATATCATGCTGGACAAAATGACAAAATGATAGATTTTTTTTATCTCTATTTGAAGTGAATGGTTGAATATGATTAAATCAAAATGGTATGTAGCTGTTTGTGCCTGATTTATAGCTGGAACTTTTATATAGAACAGTTCTTGGTTTAGGGTAGACATAGTTCTCAGTAGATCATGTTCTTTGAATCTCTATGACTAAATGGGTTTTATACGAAAAAGCTTAGGTTCCATAAAATGCATGCTTAGTGATTGCATTTGTTATACACGCTATTAGTACCATTAGCAATCTGAAGCAACAGATCTGAGATAGATATGTAACTTTCTATTGTTGTACAGTTCCTGAGGTGTTTTATAAGTCTACTAAATCACATTCTTCAACAAGCATGCATTAATGGTTACCTTGATTGTCTTCAACGCATGTTTATTAATAGCTTTCAGTTTCATATTAATATCTGAAGAAACAGATCAGAGGTAAGTATGATTGCTTCAAGATTAATTATGATTCAAAGTAAACAACCTGCAAGTTTCCTTACGACACTTCTTTGTTTTTCTTTCTTCTGGATTGGCTTAGTGATAGTTGTTGCATTATGATTTGCTGCTTCTATTTGCAGTTGTTTCACGGGTTGCAGACTAAACTTTTTATTCTTCTATTTTGGACAAGATGAACAACGATGATGTAAGTGATTGGACAGATGGTGAATGTCGTTATTTTATTCAGTTTTTTATGGACGAGAATTGAAAAGGAAACAAAACGAAGACATGATTAAATATAACTGCAAAATAATGCATTATAACGAAGTTTGAATAGAGATTTGGGAAGATATATGTTTGGGAGAAATCCAAGAACAAATATGATGTTTGTATAAGAACTTACAATAAAGTAAAGAAGTTGATTCATAACAGAACTGGTATTGGTAATGATGATTTGGGTAGAATGAATATGTCTGATGATTGGTGGAGTGAACAAATCAAGGTTTGTAAGATTTTGAATATAAATTTTCAATTACTTTTATTTGAATCTTAACTGTTTCTAATAAAAGTTTGATTATTATAGGAAAGGCCTGATGCTAAAAAGTATAAGAACAAGTTGATTCCTAACATGGATGTCTTTAAAGAGGAGTTTGGAGCTGTTTGTGTGACTGGGGCTGAATGTTGGAGCGCTCAGCAAGGAGAAACGAGTTTGGATTCTAGAGTTGTTGCATAACATGATGAAGAAGTTGAATCTTTTGCTAACGATATTAGACCACCACCAGTGATAGAAACGCAAAGTAGACGTGCAAGATCAAGATCAAAAAGAAAGCGTGGGGACATTGACATGGTTAATGAGACGTGTGATGCACAGACTATAATTTTTGCGCGTAAGTATGAGCTGATGAAGCAGATGATAAAGCGTGAGGATATCTTTAGTGTAGCATGAGTAATAGATATCTTGAATGGGTTGCTTGGAGTTAGGATGTGGTCACCGTTTTACCGTGCGTCACTTGATCTTCTCTTATCCGATGTAGTAAACCGACAGGGTTTCGTAGCATTTACTACTCCAAATGACCAGATTTTGTATCTAGAGCATATGACAGCGACCAAGCTTGATGATTGATAGTTTAGTGACTTTTTTTTAAGATTATGACTAATATTTTACTTTTGGCTACTTTAATATTACATTGACTTTGTAGTATTTTAATGTTCACATTATGAGTATTTTGATATTTACTTCAATGTTCTATTATGGTATTGCAGAAGATAAGATGGTTGTTGGAAGATGATGATGACGACAGTGATGATGATGAGAATTTGTTAAGAATGGTTCATGCCGAGAGATTGGTCCATATATCCAACAAAGCTGCAGGATGGCGTTATGTTCAACAGCTCATGTATGGATCATATCAAGAGTGTCATGATATCATACGAATGAACCAAAGAACATTTGAAACATTGTGTAGGATGCTAACTACACAATATGGACTACAAGAGAGTAACAATGTCTATGTTGAGAAGGATGTAGCAATGTTTCTTGAAGTAGTTGGTCAAGATAAGTCTATGACGAGTATTGCTCAAAGATATCAACGATCTTTGGATACAGTAAAAAGGAAGTTTGATGAAGTTTTGAGTGTTATCCTTAGGTATGCAGCAGATTCGATAAAACATATAGAAGGCTAGTTCACAAGGGTAAGCTCGGTTTTAAGGAATGATAGTTGTTATTGGCCCTATTTTAGAGATTGTATTGGAGCACTTGATGGAACACATATCCCGGTTTGGGTTTCTAGTAGAAATGCAAAAGCTTACAGAGGTAGAAAATCAGAGCCTACTATTAATGTTCTCGCTATATGAAACTTCGAGATAAAGTTCATATATGCATATGTGGGTGTTCCAGGCATAGCTCACAATACAAAGGTTTTGACTCATTGTGCCAAAAACGAATCTTCTTTTCCACATCCGCCAAATGAAAAGTATTTTTTGGTTGATTCCGGTTATCCCACAAGAACATGGTATCTTGGTCCGCATCGTAGGATTAGATATCACCTTGATCAGTTTTTTAGAGGAGGGCCACCATGAAACATGTGAGAGATGTTCAATTGGAATCATTCATGTTTGAGATCAGTGATTGAGCAAACATTTGGAGTATGGAAAGCAAAGTGGAGAATTTTGGACCGTAAGCATCCAAAATATGATTTGACTAGGTGGATTAAGATTGTAACAGCAACAATGGCACTATATAACTTCGTCCGTGATTCACATATCGAGGATCATGACTTTTTACATTGGCAGAGTGAAGAACATTATCAGGCTCATGGTGATGAAGGAGAAGTAGATGATGGTGATGATGATGATGATGATGATGATGGTGATCACAATGAACATACTGCATATGAGCCGGCACGTGATAGAATTATGGAAGGATTGCGAGACACACTTACAAGTGAAATCGGTAGAGGAAGTCGATTACCTTACTAAGAATTTCTATTTGTTTTATATATGAGATTTTTGTTATGTTAAAACTTTTTCTAAATATGTTTGAAGTTGATTTTGCTTAATTAATATCAAATTTATGATTTAAATTACCATACAATTTTTTTTCATTTTTGTAAATATTGATAATTTTTTATCGTAAATATTAAAAGAAAAAAAAGTTGTTGGTCTCGAGCGATCATCAAACGAACATTATAGCGACCAGTCGCTGGTCGCCATCAACCACTAAACGAACAAAACAACAACTAATCGCAGCGACTGTCAAACGAACAAAAAATTATTTTTTTGGTCGCAGTCGCTGTTCTCGGTCGCCAACGAGCAGCAAACGAACAAGGCCTTCATCTTGACTTCCTCTCTCTCTCGGATGGAGGCGACTTGGCTTCTCCGATGATGACTCGGCGAAGGTAATTCCTCTTTATCCTCTTCTTTTGTTTCTTTTCCATTATTTCTCTTAGATGGCTTTTCTACTGGTGTTTGGATTCTTGATTTCGTGTATTGTTTTGAGATGTATCTAAGTTGATTTCCTTGAGATTTAGTTTATTTAGTGATTGGAGAAGAAGATGTATTTGATTATGGTTTCAAATCTGCAGATTAATTAGATTTCTAGCTTGTTGATTCATTCTCCATTCGATCTCTTGTAGCTAATTCGATTTTTAGCTTCAGATTTATTCGATTTTGGGTTTACATATGCTGATTCATTCAATTTTGAGTTCTAGTGATATTCATTTTGTGTAAGAGAAGATTGATTTTATCTTCCTTTTCAGATTTATTTTGTGTAAGAGTCTGATACAAGTTTCCAATTTTATGGCTTTCCAGCTTCAACTAAAGTGTGTAGGAGCTAATGGTGTCTTCCTTAATGCTCTCATGTTTCTGCTATAATCTTAACATCGGTTGGAGTTCTTGAATTAATATTTGAAGCAAGTACATGTACAAAGAAGAAGATGAGTCCACCAACACCTCAGTTTATGGAACAATGAAGCTCTTCTTTTGGTGTTTTCTTGTTAGATGAAATCAATCTTCTTGTTTTACTGTTGACATTAAGATTTAATGTAAATTGCCAAATACTCAAATCGAGATCTCGCAATGTTCCTTCTAGTTCTACTTCCTTTAATATGTAATTATGTAAGATGATTATAATTGTTGGCAGATAGAATGTTTGTTCATAACTTTGAATCTTTGATAACAAAAGAGCGAAATCCAAAAGATGATTTGTTAAGATGATTTTCAGATTATTACAAGGAACCACAAAGGTTCAATTATATAGAGAAAAAACTAGAGAAGTCCACTAGGCTCTACGCATAGTGGGCTAGGTCTAGCAGTGAGATTCTTAAGCTTAGTGGTCTCTCTAGATTTTGAGCCCGAGTCACATTCACTGTTAGTCACAAAGTCGAATGTTGGAGCTCTGTTTTTAAACTTTTTAGTGTTTTGAAGATTTTTTTTTCTTTTCAAGCTGAAGATAAAGAATGTTGATGCTTTCCCATATACATGTGCTTCTTGCAAGATAAAGTCAATGAATTTATTATAAGTGTTGTTCTATTTTCACCAAATCGTATATTTTCCCAAATCGTACATTCTTGTTACTCTGCATTTGTATTTTGGAGAAGAAAATACAAGTGTAATTAATTTAAGGACAAAATCGTCATTTACAAATCTACGTTTGAAATATACGATAAATTTACGAGAACTAAAATAAATCTATAACATTACGTATAAACATTTATACTGACAAATCTGCGACACTAGAATAGTAAATCTAACCAAAAAAAAAATTTGCTACACTAAGTATAAAATTTACAAAAACAAATTTACCCATTTCAAAACATTAATTAACAATAACTTTACGACTGGAATATAAATGTTCAACACTACAAAATAAATCTATAAGAAAAACTTAGCCATTTCAAAATAAATCTCCAGCATATATGAACAAATCTTCTAATTGATAATAAATCTCCAGCATATATGAACAAATCTTCTAATTGATAATAAATCTACTACACAAATATAAATATGTGACACTACAAAATACATATGCAAAAAACTTTTTTGCCAATTCAAAACAAATTGACAATATTGAACATAAAATCTACAAAATTAAAATAAATTTGTCAACAAAAAACAAATCGGCAACACATAAAATAAAATCTGCAAAAAAAAATATGCGACCAAATTTAAGTCTACTGATAGGAAAAAATCGACTACACTAGTTTTTTTTTTGTCAAATCGACTACACTAGATTAAACTAATATAAAAAAGGGTAAAATAAATCTGCAAAACTAAATCTACTACACTATCAAAATAAATCTGCAAACAATAAATCTACCAAAAAAGAATAAGTATACATAAAGCAAAACATATATGCCGAGAAATATTAAATCTACCATGCATTATAAATTTATTTTCCGTAGATTTATTTTTCGTTGCTGCACATTTCATTAATGACATTTTCGTAGAATTTTTATTTTTTACAAAGCAAAAAAGGACAAGCTAATCTTTAGAAAGTATCTGTATTATTTAAGTAATTTTGAACTATGAGCATTATTTATGTAATTTATAATTTTCTACCATTATTCTAAAAAATCACCCTAAATTTATTTACTACATATATTTATTTAAGTAGTTACTACTGATTTATTAAGTTTGTGTCTTATCTGATTTCGTTACTTTGAGACATTTGAATGGGACAAAGATTTGTAAAAGTCATATGTTATTGTCAACAAGTAACTATTGGATCTACAATAAAATTCGATCCATATTCTAAATTATCTAATTGGAGCATGATGGAATTTGTAAGGATTGTTAATCAACAAAAAATTAATTATATAACTACATATATATTGGTATATAGTAAAAAGTTTATATATAAGTAGAGACAATGTTAATTAAAAGATATATGACAAAAATATTGTGTGAATTTCAAATTAGTATCATGTAAGTATAAGAGTTTGTATTTGCCCATAATATTTTAGGTTCGGCTGACGTATTTATAAAATTTGTAGTAAATATTTAAAGAAATTTTTTTTTAGTAATTTTGTGAACATTTTTAAATTTTAATATTTTTGTGAGTAACTAATTGTTAATTACATTGATTTTTTGAAAAGTAAAAATCTTTATAAAAGATTGAAATTAACCAATTATATTATAGTCTGTTTTTTACTTTAAAATATGAATGGCTTAACTTGAGGTTCTTACAAGGATTTTTTTTCTTTTCAAAGCAAAAAAATCAATTGTCCGTCGGAGTCATTTATGTTTATACTTTCTTTTTAGAATTTTTAAATGCTCAAATTAATTTGTTTCCGTTTTTTACTGATTTAATTTGTTTTCGATGATACTCCATCTGTTACAAATTATAAAACATTTTAGTATTTTTTTGTCAACTACACTACTGACTTTTAAATCTCAGTCCTACTACTGCAGGTAGAGATTTCGGTCCCTCGTATCTTGAGGATTTGTAAAGTGACTACACCAGTAAGCCACTTGTCATCGGCATAAAACGTTTTAGTTAAAAGTACACATATTTAAGAATTTAAATTAATATCAATTAACAAGTGGAATTTAACTAGGGAAAGGTGATAAGTCCATTAAGGACATATACGTTTTCACCTCTAGGGATCAAGTCCACATACCTACATTATGTATAAATTTGGCTAATAGATCGGATAGTTGTAACCTAATTTTGACAAAAAAATATTTCAATTAAAAAATATTTTATCTTTTGAATTAATAGAATTCCACCTATCATGTTAAAGACTTCAAAATTTAAAAAATCACAATAAATAAATACATTTAATTTTATTTAGAAATATAAAAACATCTTATAATATATAAAAAAAAATTTCCTAAAACTCCTTATAAAGTAAAACAGATGGAGTATTGATATTCAAAACTAAGAAATATATTTAAGTCAATAATAACCATATATATTTCAGTCATCATATTTCAAATATAATTATAATTTATTTTCGGTTCGTTCTGATTTCCACTTGACAGTTACATGATTTTTTTTTTTTGGCAACGGCATAATAAAGAAGTTAAGAACCGAAAAACGCTGAACCACCGATCATAAAAGAATTCCCTGGCATGCCTGGCCAAGGCATCCACTTTGTGGTTGAATGACCTTGGTATGACTGACAAAGAGAATACCACGAAGAAAGAGCAGAGACGCGCAAACACCTCCTGATATGGACTAAGAGCAGGCCAGTCTTCAGGATGATCAAAAATCTGCACCACCGTCTCGCAATCTGTCGAAACCTCCACTTCGGAGACATTAAGAGACACCAAGGATTCCATCGCCCATATCACCGCTTCCACCTCCGCATGTGGCATAAAGACTCCTTGACACACATTTGGCTTCCATTTGTTCTCCATCCCCTGAATCTGAAAAGCAGTACCAGCCTAAACCAGAATAAAGGTCAGTAACCTTCCAGGACGCATCAACAAAGCATTTAAAACCTGTGAACTGCATTCCTGATGGGATTTTCCTGACAGTATTCGTGATGGGATTTTTACCACAAAAAGTGGAGTCCCCTAAATTTGCCAAAGAACATTCTATATTGTCAACAACTATACTCAACACCCGTTGTGGGTCCATAACTCTACCAGCAAAACAGAAAGCATTTCATGCTTTCCAGATCTGCCATAAAACCCAAGGGAATAATTGCAAATATCTCTTAACTTGCATCATCCTAAACAAATAATCCAAGTTATACCAAATAGACGCACCAGGAAAAACACCTGTCCTCGATGGAAAGCAAGATAATGCCCAGACATAGTGCGTGATTAACATACTCTTGTGCCTCATCACACCGAGCACATCTTATATCATAATTAATCCCTCTCTCGGCAACATTGTTACTAACAACAATGCAACCTGACAGAGTCTGCCAGATGAAATGTTTATTTTTGTTTGGGCAATTCAATTTCCAAACATTACTATACATAGCCTCAAAACCTGGACCCATTCTACAAAGCTCCTTATTGAACAAATTTTTGGCTAGGTGATATCCTGATTTAACCGAATATCGCCCTGTTGATGTATAATGCCAGCCCTAGTAGTCTGGATGAACCTGAATTGGAACTGGAATTCCAAGAATCAAACATACGTCCTAAGGCTCGAAGTATTGATGAACTAAAACCTCATTCCATTTACCCCTAGGTTTATCAATAAAGTGATCAATAGTCATGTCACAAAACAAAATCAAATTTGACCTTATCAATCCATCTCCTATCAAAAACAAATCTCTTTTGAGGCTTAGAGATATGATCCCTGAAGCGACCAATCATCGGCCGATGATCCGACCCAATCATTTTCAAAAATTCGACCTTAGACAAGGGAAAAACATCATGCCAATCCCCCGTACAAAAAGATTTATCCAGCATACAACGCACCACACCATTATGTCGAACACCCCTCCAGGACCAACAATTCCCAAATTTCGGGAACTCGACTAACTCACAATCCCGAATCATGTGATTGAAAGTCCTAAAAGATATAACACTCCTCAAAACCCCACCTTGCTTTTCATGATTTCCGGTTAACTCATTAAAATCTTCAATGAGCAACCAAGGTACCTTCCTTCTAATCCATATCCGGGTTAATCTTTCCCATACATAATCCCAATTTCTTTGTACCGGTTCTCCGTACAAGAAAGTTATAAAACTTTTATGTCCTTCAATATTTATTGATATATCAATCATATTTTTATCCGTATAATTAATATCAACAACATAATGATCATAATAAAATAATGCTAAACCACCACTATTACCAATCAATTTAACCGTCTCCAAATATTTATAACATAAATGTAATTGTATTTTTTCCATAAACAAGTAAGAATTTTTGTTTGTGACAAAAATAAGAACTCTGGTCTGTACTTAACTAATGGAAACCTTATTACCAATTCCATGACAATTCCAACATAATGTTTGAAAAATCATCGACAAATTAACAATTGTGGAGCTCGCTTAAGCTCCGTACACTTCCTCCCAATTACTCGAAAAGTTAATTCTTTAAATTGGAAACTCATCTTGGATAATGAACACCTCCTCTCGCACTAAAGGCCCAATGGGTAAGGATACATTAAAAGTCCAAATACAAACAATAATACTACATAATGCTTTAAGGACATTATAAATTAAAAGTTTATAATTGTTTTTGGATCCCTCATCCATATAATTGAGCTTTGTCCCAAACAATCTCCAATTGAAAACAGATTTGTTCTCAAAACGAAATCCATATAACAAGATCAGAAACCAAATTATTCTGCAAAATTTAATCAGAAACCAACAACCAAACAGACCACAAATCCTTCCTAAACACCTACTGACACTCATGTGGGCTAAACAACTGAAAAAATTAATCATCAGAAAATTTAGACTTTCTTGGTAATCTTTTCAGGCTCTTTTGGCTTAGTCAGCCTTGGTGTCTTTTGTGGAGACATCGTTCCCGTTAAAGTCATCTTCTTTGTATTCACACCTCTTAATGGAGTTGCTGCCTTTGGTATATATTTTCCCACCCCAACCAAAGGCTTGATAACTTGAGCTATATTCTCATTCTGCATTTTCGCAACAAAGGCATTATGGATTTGTGCCTCTTCTGCCTCTGTTAACTCACACCTATTTGACAAAGTGTCCTAAGATATTGAAGCCTCCAAACCAGATTCTTCATTGAGCTCCAATTCAACATTCTCAAGGGCCTCTTCAATATGTTCTCCACTAACCCACTACATTTCCTCCAAATCATTTACTGATTCAGCCTCAAACTGCACCGGCCCCACCAAGGGTGCAATACCCGCATCTACTACCTGATCCTTCATTAGACCTGCAGAGCTCACAACGTTTCCAGCAACTAACACAGCCTCATCACCCAAATCGTTCTGGAAAAGAGGTCGTCGGACCTTCTTCCCAGCAACCTCACTCTGAATATCATCCTCTTTAGAACCCCGACAAGGAGAAGATATTAAAATCATAACCAGAAAACAAGTACCCTTCAAAACTATTATAAGCAACCTAACATGGCGACGTGTTGCCACTAGAATCAGATCAGACGCTGTACCACGTCCTCTTTTACTCCCCTCGGCAATGCCCCTAGCTGCCATAGCCCTAGACACTTTACCAGTATTCCTCTTACCCCCAACTAAAGCCCCTTTAAAAATCTTATTTTTTCCAGAATTCCCAACCATTTGACTACCTTTACCAGATTGGTCATTATTTTCTTTTTTTTGCTTTATAACACACACTAGCATCATGTGTCATGCGATAGCAAAGAGAACAAAAACCGGCCAATCTTTTGTTCTTAAACATCACTTTGGATTCTCTACCCTCTTCAAATTCTAATATCGATGAGAAAATCAGGGGTTTAGAACATGGGATCTCTATCAAAACTTGACCTTTTAAGAAATCAATTGTAATGACTGAACCTAAAGACCCTGCCACCAAACGATATACCTCCTAAACTCTATATTTGAATGGTATCCCAGTTATCCTAATCCAAAGTCGAATTAAATTTGGATAGTCGGCGTCTGCCATCGCTTTCCATGGGGCATACACGACCATCCAATTATCAAAATTAACCGAACCATACTCTAGAACACTCAACGGATCAGATTTAGATTGAAATTCAAAATGAAAACGACCATTCCCAAGGTTAAGACCTCTTACCTTTCCCACTAGATTCCAGCACTGTGGCATCTGAAACGAGAAGGTGTCTAAATTCTGGATAACAGGGTTTAAACAGTGACCCATCATCACCTTTGAACTCCGGGCCAGCAACTCTGAATTGTCAATTTTTGGGATCTTGATTTTCAGCAACAGAGGTGGAGATTTAGCCTCCACACTCTTCTTATATATTCCCAATTGTGCCATAGAGCTTACTACGTTGGAGAAAACAACAAAATCAGACAACGAACTCAAGTATTTTTCGAAAACAAGAGGCTGGATTTTATATGACCAGAACGTGTTCCCCAAAGAGTCTTTATATCCCAAGTAACCGACATGTGAAATTTTTTGAAACTCCCTAGATTTAAGGTTTGTTACCACTCTCCAAAACCAGAATCCTAACAACCTCACCAATTCAAATCTCATCCTATCTAGTGTTCTTGAAACCCATAAAATTCTGCCTAATTTTTGAATTTCAGTTAACCCCAATTTCCGATTCAATAAAATTTCTAATCTGCCTAATGACTCACAAAAGAGACGAAAAGTGAACAGAATTAATACATGTTGACATTCGACCATTACCATCATATCCAGATTAACTGTTTCGTTTATGGTGAACGTCACCAAAATTCCAGAGCTACCATCTCTATAGCTACCTTGTACCAAAAACGCCAGGTGTTAATATCATACCAGAGATAACAATTTTGATGATAGGACATATTCCTACTACCCGCAGCTATCATCAAACATCTCGCACCCATACTTATTTCTCTCACCAGAATCTTTAAATCTGAATCAGTCTTTAATCTCAAGACACTTACACCTAACAACTGATCGCTAATGCTAGGTAGATCTAGTTTCATCTCAATCAATTCACCACACACAAGGCTACAACAATGACAGAGTAAAACCCAATAATGCCCATTACCAATCCAACATTCCTCAGAACAATGTACCATAGACCACTTAAACCTTAGCTGAATAAGCTGACATAAGATGTCCCCTATAAGCCCATTTAAACCCATACAAAAACCTTCCCTAAACATAGGTACAATCTCCGACCCTCCATAGTTAACCATCAATACCGAGTAACTCAAATCCCTTGGACATAAGATTACTCTCAGCACTAAAACCAGGATCATCCCATTTCTACAATCTCTGAAAATAATGTTATCAGAGATTGTATGAACAGTCCCCCGGAACCACCACTTGCTCCCCAATGACTTCCGATAAATCGAAAGTGAACAAAAATTTCCAGAATTGCATCGCGATAAAAGACAGAAACAACACAGACCATGAAACCAAAATCACTTACCTGGAACAGACGATGAGAGCTTCCAGAGGGCGAAGAGAACCCATAGACCTGACTCTGACAAGAAGCCCCAAGGACTCAAACGGATCCAAGACGACAAAACTACCCCCACGAGCCCTAAACAAAACCGCACCTACCCTGTACGGAGATCCACCGGGAGAAGAACCAAACAAGCTCCCCTACCCAAAGATCGAAAACCCCTCCTTCTAAATCAGCCCAATCGAAACCTCCCCAAACCCTAATCGAGCAACCTAGATCTAAAAGAAACCCAAGAAACCACAAAAAACTCCTTATGAGAGAACGCAAGCCTTATCTAAACAGAAACAAAGAAGAAAAAGCACTGAAGAAAACCCCTAAACCCACCACCGAGACGCCTCACTTGGAAACCTCCATTCGCCGGAAATCGCACTCTCTCTCTCCCTTTTTTTTTATAGTATTTTAAAATTCAAAAAATTATTTTTCAATTATGCAAACAATTTACAGATAAATCTGTCTGACGATTGAAATAGTTTCAAATGATTGATTTAACCAGTAATTTTAAACGAAGTGCTCACATGTAGCCAAACAAATTTTGAGTTCTCAAAGTAGACTTCGACAAAATCATCGGACGGTTACATGATTAAACTTAAATAAATATTTATTTGTAGATGTGATAAATACAAAATAGATTATTAAAAAATTGAAATTATTGTACATTAGGATTAGTGTTTCCCAAATCAGTTAGGATTACACTTTCATTTTTATTCCTTATAAATACTACTACAAAAAAATATAAGTTTAACAATGTCCATTTACAATATTTTTGAGACGTCGTAAAGGAGTAATAAATTGACAACATCTTACCATGTACAAACCAAT
>JAKUCM010008424.1:0-35647 GCA_023374145.1 Lepidium sativum
ATGCATTCAAACCCTGAATTCGTGTTTGGTGTTAAACTTATGTGTTCTGAGTAGTCATTTAGGGTTCCTGAGGATGAGTTAGGTATACGTGATACTTAGGTTTTCTAAGGCGCTTAGAGTTAGATTTATGTAAGTCTTTTCTGATTTGGTGTTATCATCACCAGTTTCATTCTGATCAACTGAGGCTTGTTCTGAGACGCTCTAGCACCGATGGGTGTTTGGTAGAGCGTCAGACTGAACCACTTCAGAGATTTACATGCTCAGCTCGAGGGATCGAATGTCTGAGGTGTGAATCGGCGCTAAGCGAGTTGATCGTTCATTCCGACTAGATTATCAAACGCCTATGGCGATAGGGTCTGTTAGTAGTCTACTCGAGTTTGTTTACCACGAGAGTGGACTCATTATTTGTGTTCTCGTTGCCTAGAGACTAGCTCTATTGAGTGATATCAAGCGCCTAGTTAACTTAAGAGTCACGTTGACCCATGAAACTCACTCCTCAGGATCCTGCTTTCTCACCCTGCGTTAATTCTATTTGATATTCTGCTGTTTATTGCCTTGTTTGAATTATTTACAATTGCATTGCTTTGTTTAATTTCGTTTTAAGGGTTCGAATTTAGGTTGTTAGAGAAACCACACTTTGATTGGCTTGAATTAGAGTAGTTAACTGCATCCCGATTGATAATTACATTCCCAGTTGGATTGACACCTATTATACTACAACCGACGTACAAGTATAATAGAATTTGACAATAGAGTAAAAATTCTGTTATCAAATTGGCGCCGTTGCCAAATGGGTCTCTGCTAGTTACAATTAGGATTGTTAACTTTCTAAGCTCAAGTTCTATTTACTCTTCGTTACATACTCACTTGTGTCACTGTGTTTTGTGTTCTGTTTCAGGTGATTTCAACCTCCAGTACGTCAACTTGATCCTACTGCTCAGTTTGACTTCACTCAGTTTATGCAGACACGTTCACAAGGAAATCAGAATCTTCTCGAGCCTCTTGACAACATTAACCAACTACCACGCGAGTTAAGAGCGCAGAGAAACTAAGTCTACAGTACGCTTACAGAAAGAATCATAATGAACGCAGACACTGAGTCCAACTCACACGTTCCCCCTGTGGACCAGCCTCCACAGAGGAGACCGCGAATAATAGGTGCTGGAGATGCACCAAGTACCCACACCCAGAGACGTGGAATTGTCCCCCCTGCAATAACAAACAACAACTTCGAGATCAAGAGCAGTCTCATCTCTATGATCCAAAATAGGCAGTTTCATGGCCTACCATCTGAAGATCCGCTTGATCACTTGGACGAATTTGAGCGACTCTGTGGACTGCAAAGGCTCAATGGAGTCAGTGAGGACGCATTTAAACTGAGGTTGTTCCCGTTTTCTCTGGGAGACAAAGCCCATGTTTGGGAGAAACACTTACCGCAAGGCTCCATCACGTCATGGGAAGCTTGTAAATCTGCGTTTCTCGCCAAATTCTTCTCCAACTCTCGAACTGCAAAGTTGAGAAACGCCATCTCTACCTTCACCCAACAGAATTCTGAAACCTTTGCTGAAGCCTGGGAGAGGTACAAGAACTATCAGTCTCAGTGCCCACATCATGGATACCCTGCTGAGACTCTTCTCAACAATCTCTACAGAGGAGTTCACCCTAATATCCGCAGGTTATTGGATACCGCAAGCCATGGAAATTTTCTTAACCAGGAAGTCGCTGATGGTTGGCAGTTAGTAGAGAACATGGCTCAGGCAGATGGGCAGTATAATGAGGACTATGACAGGACGGTCAGAAACACAGTAGACACAGACACAGTTAGCAGAAAGGAACTCAAGGCCCTGAACGTCAAGTTGGACAAAATTGATAGGCTGCTGCAAATACAACACAAACATGTCCACTTCATGACTGGTGATGAGCACGTTCCAGACGAGGATGATGATCAGGTTGAGGAGATTAGTTATTTGCAGAACCATGGAGGTGGTTACAAACAGTATAACAACTATAAGCAGCACCCAAACCTCTCATACAGAAGCAACAACGTGGAAAATCCCCAAGACCAGACCTACCCACCCAAACTCCCACACGCTCAGTCGAACATGTTTGTCTCTAAGCAACAATATCACAAGAATTACCAGCCAGCTGCAAACATACCACCTGGGTATGAAGCACACACTCCACCAACCCCTACACAGCCACCATAAGTTTTGAGCCTACTCCAAGAAATCTTGAAGGGACAGAAAACGTCTTATGCTGAAGTCACGCAGAAATTTGCAGAGGTGCACTCTAAGATTGACGTTTCTCACAACGATCTCACGTGCAAATTTGAGACGTTGAACGCAAGGCTCAAGTATGTAGAGAGTCAGCAAGCGTAATCCTCAACTGTGAAGACAACTGGGCAACTTCCAGGGAAATCAGTTCCCAACCCAAAAGAATATCACGCCAGTGCCATCACTCTAAGAAGTGGACGCGAATTACTGATTCGAGGAAGGTTTGTACAATTGTCAAAAAGCAGCTCTCAGTTGATGGCAACAAAAAAATGACAGCCAAGTCCAAATTTTCTGATTTTGGTGCTAATTCTTTCGATGCGGTAACTAAGAGCCTTATCTTATCTAACATATATCCACTTTTAGAACTATTAAGTTTAATTGTTGTATAATGCATTATTCAGTGGACTTATCAATTTTTTATGTCCACTAAACATGAAGATATATTGTAGCTTTCATATGATATCTTTATAACCAACAATTGGAATTATAGAGAACAAGATCAAGATTATGTTTATAAATTTTACAATTACATTTTTATAACAAGTATTTTAAGAATTTAAGTGGAGTTCTATCACTGGAATAAGAAAGAATAAAAAAGATAAATGTTAAAACTCCTGTTAGTTTTGTCACTCGTTTATGGGTTGTGGGCCGATCCAGCAACCCATTAAGCAATTGGTTTGCTTAATGTGTCATCGGCCAGCATCGGCCCAATTTTCTTTAGCTGGTTTTTTCTGTCTTTTTGATACCGGGTCAAGTTTGGCTCAATACCGAAAGGGAAATAAATCTGCTCGTGTTTAAGGCCAGGTTCATCTTCCTCGACAGAGAGATTAGCGATTTGTAAAAAAAACAGAGTGAACACCATCGTAACAGAGTACGAAGCTCTGAATCAAACACAAAGGATATAGTGAATTCCGGATTTACATCTGAAGAGAGATGTAGTCGTCGAATTTCATCGGCGAGGAACTCTATAATCATGTGTCCCAATCTTCTCTTTAATTGCAATCTTTCTCTTAACTCAAATCCGAACCAAATCATCTTGATTTTGATCCCCAAAGTGAAATCGAGCAATGGCATGAGTTAATGCTTTAACAAGTGGTATCAGAGCCTGCGTTAAAGAAAAGAGCAAAGAGAATTTAGGTCAGAGTGAATAAAGATAGAAGGTACAAGAAGAGGAAAACTTACGTTTGAGAAGGGTTGTCGCAACTCCTCATCTTCTTCTCTCGGAGACGTGGAGGAGTCTTGAAGGTCATCTACATTGTTGTTTACTCGCAAGAAAATTACAGAAAGTATTAGTATTTACTTGCGTGTCAAGAAAGGTTGAAACATACAACAATCTTCTCAAAGTATTCGAAGGATTCAAGCATGGAAGTAATCTCAGGAAAGTTTGAGGTGGAGAAATTTGATGGTAAAGGAGATTTCAGATTATGGAAATACAGAATGTTGGGACAGTTTGAGATTTATGGTCTTCTCACAGTGATTGAGAAAGATCATGAAGAAGTATGGCCTATGGAGGAAGTACCTGTGATAGACAAAGAAACAGGGAAAGAAATCAAAATAGGTAAGCCAGTGTCAAAGGATCCTCAATGGGAGCTAAAGGATCGGAGAGCAAGAAGCCTGCTCGGACAATGCTTATCTAACTCGGTATTGAGAAAGGTAATGAATGAAGCTACAACATTCAAGCAATGGAAAGCCCTAGAACGTGATTACCAGACCAACACCAAAGCTAACAGAGTTTACTTAAAGAGACAATTCTCTCTATACAGAATGGATGAGGACAAATCAATAGAAGAAAATCTTGATGTGTTCCTAAGGCTGATAGGAGACTTAGAAAGTCTAAAGATTACCATTCAAGACGAAGATCAAGTTATTGCATTGTTAAACAGTCTACCACCTCAATATGATCCGCTTACACACACATTACAGTTCGGTAATGCTAAAGATACTCTAACCATGGATGATGTAATAACATGAGCCTATGGAATGGAATCAAACCTAAGGCAAAAAGGGTTACTACGAAAGAAAACACATTCAGAAGGTTTGACCGTTGATAGCAGAGGTAGGACATAAAAGAGAAATGTAAAGAGTTCAGGGAAGAACATAGACATATCAAAAAGTAAAGGTCGGTCTAAGTCAAGACCAAAACAGAATAATGAAGAAATCAGGGCTTGTTGGATATGTGGAGATGAAAATCACTGGAAGCGTGATTGCCCACAAAAGAAGAATAAGAAAGGAAAGGAATCAGCAAATTGTGCAACAAAAGAGTCAAAAAGTCTAGCCTACACTGCAAGTCTAATTGCAACAACTGAGGAATGGGTAATGGACTCGGGTTGTACTTTTCACATAACACCTAGAAAGGACCTAATTACTGACCTAGTAGAATTCGAAGGAAACAAAGTCTACATGGGAAACAACTCATATTGCTCAGTCAAAGGAATTGGCAATATTGTAATTGAGAATAAAGAAGGTAACTTAGTTACCTTAAATTGTGTGAGATATGTACCAGAAATGAGCAGAAATTTAATATCATATGGTCAACTAGAAGAACTAGGGTGTTACTATCAAGGAAAGGATTTCAACATTCAGTTTTACAAGAAAAATGGTGATAGATTCCTATCTGGAAAATATCAGAATGGTTTATACTTCTTAGATGGAAAGGTACTAAGTACAGAAGTCAACATAGCAAAGGAAACTATTGATATGACAACTAGATGGCATCATATATTAGCTCATATGGGAAAAAGATCAATGGAAACCTTGGTTAAAAAGGGCCATCTAAAGAAAGGAGATGTAAAAGCTATGGGTTTCTGTGAAGCATGTGCACTGGGAAAGACTCATAGACTTCAGAAGGGAAAACATACCTCAAAATGTACTTTAGAGTACATCCATTCGGATTTATGGGGATCACAGAATACTACTCCTAGTATATCAGGTTGTCAATACTTCATTAGTTTTATTGATGACTATTCAAAAAATGTATGGATTCAGTTCCTAAAGAAAAAGAGTGATGCATTTCAAGCTTTCAAGGAATGGAAGATGCTGATAGAAAACCAAACTGGAAAGAGAATTAAGTGCCTAAGGACTGATAGTGGACTTGAATATTGCAACAAACAGTTTGATGACCTATGCAAAGAAGCAGGAATTAAAAGACATAGGACTTGTGCGTATACACCACATCAAAATGGAGTATCAGAAAGAATGAACAGAACAATAATGGAAAATGTGAGATGTATGCTATCAGAATGTGGCATAAGTGGAGAATTTTGGACAAAAGCAGCAAATACAGTGGTTTATATCATAAACAGATCACCAACAGCATCAATCAACTTTGATGTACTAGAAGAAATGTGGTCCAAATATAAACCCGAGTACAATCACCTAAGGAGTTTCGAGTGTATAGCTTATGTTCATACTATTCAAGACAAGCTAAGTCCTAGAGCCTTAAAGAGAGTTTTTGTTGGTTAGGGAACATAAACTAAGGGATACAAGGTTTGACTAATCGAAGAAGGAAAGCTAGTAATTAGCAGAGATGTAGTCTTCAATGAAGATGAATTGTACATAGACTCTATTTCAGAAGAACAAAAACCTAAGGCTGATAAAAGAAACATTGAGAGAAAATTCGATAAAAGGGTAACCTTCAAAGTAAACCTAGAGGAAAACTGGGTGAGGAAGATCAACTAAAAGGTATTGCTAGGTCAGGTGGAGCAAGTCCAGAATACGTTTCAGAAGGTTTCAGTGAAGAAGAGAGTATTGTAGATTCTGGAAATCAAGAAAGTGAAGAGACTAATTTGGAAGACTACCTATTGGCTCGTGACAGGAAAAAAATAAATATAAGACATCCATCTAGGTTTGAAGAAGCAGACCTAGTTGCTTTTGCACTTTCAAGTTCTGAGGAAATAGAACTTGAAGAACCTAAGACCTATACAGAAGCAATGCATAGCAAAGACAGAGAAAAATATAGAGAGGCAGCTGATGAGGAAATGGATTCTCTTATCATAAATAATACATGGATTCTGGTCGATAAACCTCAGAATAAACGGGTAATTGGATGCAAATGGCTATTCAAGTTAAAACCAGGCATACCATGTATTGAAAAACCAAGATTTAAAAGCAAATTGGTTGCTAAGGGTTATGCTTATGTTGAAGGAGTAGATTATAATGATATTTTTGCACCAGTAGTTAAGCATGTTTCAATTAGAATTTTACTAGCTACTATTTCAAATTGGAACATGGAACTAGAGCAAATGGATGTAAAAACAGCTTTTTTACACGAAACATTACAAGAAGAAATCTACATGAATCAACCAGAAGGCTATTAGGTAAAAGGAAAAGAAGGAAAGGTGTGTTTACTTAAGAAATCACTCTATTGATTAAAGCAGTCACCAAGAGAATGGAATGCAAAGTTCAATGAATTCATGAGGAATCAACAATTTCAAAAGAGTGAATATGATCTATGCGTGTACAACAAGGGAAACACAATTGATACTATGATATATCTTCTCCTATATGTAAATGATATGCTCATTGCATCAACACAGAAACAGCAGATTGTGAATCTAAAGAAACTTCTCTGCAAACAGTTCAAAATGAAAGACCTAGGACCAGCAAGGCGAATACTAGGCATAGACATTTACAGAGACAGAAAGCAGAGCACAATACATCTATCACAAGAAAACTATATCAAGCAATTCCTAAGTACTTTTAACATGAGTGATAGCAGACCAGTTTCTACACCTATAGGGGTTCAATTCAAGTTAAAGAGCATCTCAAAAGGTGAAGAAGACACAAAGACTGAAAGCATGGAGGACGTACCTTATACGAGTGCAGTCGGAAGCCTGATGTATGCAATGGTCGGATCTCGTCCAGACCTTGCTTACTCCATTGGTATCGTCAGTCGGTACATGTCAAAACCAGGAAAAACACACTGGTTAGCAGTAAAATGGATAATGCGTTATCTAACAGAAGCATCAAAAATAAGTCTAACATTCAAGAAAGATGTAGATTTCAGAATTAAAGGCTATTGTGATACAGATTTTGCTTCAAACTTAGATAAACAAAGATCAATTTCAGGGTATGTTTTTACTCTGGGAAACAACACAATAAGTTGGAGATCTAGGCTACAGAGAGTAGTAGCTTTATCTACAACAAAATCAGAGTACATATCACTATCAGAAGCTAGCAGAGAAGCAGTATGGATACAGGGAATATGCGAAGAAATGAAGCTATGTACAGGGACTGTTGAAATATTCTGTGACTCACAAAGTGCAATCTACCTATCGAAGAACAGAATGTGCAGTGAAAGAACAAAGCATATACAAGTCAAATACAACTACATCAGAGAAGTGACAGAAGGTAAACTAGTCAAGGTAACTAAAATACATACATCGATTAACCCAGCAGATATGTTTACGAAGGTCATACCTGCAGAGAAGTTCAAAGGCTGCATGCAGTCTTTGAGAATGGAAGAAGCTTAAGTATCGATGCATGAGCATTCCGACAGGTAGTTCCGATGTCGGAATGCTCAGATCTGTTGAAACCTGCACACATTCAATAGAAAGAAAGAAGCTTGAGTTAGTCAAAACAACTAAAACAAGGATATTTAAAGGAGTAAATCAAGGATTCAGGAGCTCGAATCTAGGGTTTAAGACATAAAGGGTCAGAAGCTTACATGCAAGGCAGACAAACGGTCATGTAAGCAGTTGGTCAAGAGCTGCATCAACAATAACAGAAAGAGGTCAGATCTAAGAAAGCAAAGGCGGAAAAGAAGAAATCAAACAACTTTCCTCGTAAATCTGAAACATGTAGAGGAAGTTGAAAGGTTTCTCACTTACCGGTTTCCTGTTGCTCGAGATAGATCCACCGGAGCTTTTCCCGTGTCACATCCACCAGAGTTTTTTCCCGTGTCACATTCATCCGAAAAGTAAAAAGAAAAAGGGGTCAAAAAAGAGAAAATCGGACCCTTAGATCTGTCAGGAAAATGATAAGATCTTTGCATGTAAGAAGAGTTAGGAAAAGAGAAAACCGAATCATGAGATCTATCAGGTAAATGATGAGATCTTCACATGCATGTATCGGAAAGCTAAAGAGACTCTTGAGGGTGAAAGAAATTACCGGGAAGTCGAGCCGTCGTCGGAGAGTATCGGAGGTTTTCCCTCCGTCCTTGAGCTACTCTGGAAGGTTTTGGTGTTTACCAGGAAGAAGATCTAAGCTCTAGAAGAACAAGAGCTTCAAAATCTCTTGCTACAGAGAAAGGAAGAGGAAGAGACAAGAGGAGAAGAAGAAGAGTCGAGAAAGAATTGCAGCGGCTAGGGTTTAGATCGCAAATGAAATGAGGCGACAAAAGGTGGAGAATGTTAGTTTTGTCACTCGTTTATGGGCTGTGGGCCGAGCCAGCAGCCCATTAAGCAATTGGTTTGCTTAATGGGTCATCGGCCAGCGTCGGCCCAATTTTTTTAGCTCGTTTTTCTTTGTCTTTTTGATACCGGGCTAAGTTTGGCCCAATACCGAAAGGGAAATGAATCTGTCCGTATTTAAGGCTAGGTTCATCTTCTTCGACAGAGAGATTAGCGATTGTAAAAAAAAAAACAGAGTGAACACCATTGTAACAGAGTACGAAGCTCTGAATCAAACATAGAGGATATAGTGAATTCCGGATTTACATCCGAAGAGAGATGTACTCGTCGAATTTCATCGGCGAGGAACTCTATAATCATGTGTTCCAATCTTCTTTTTAATTGCAATCTTTCTCTTAACTCAAGTCTGAACCAAATCATCTTGATTTTGATCCGCAAAGTGAAATCAAGCAATGACATGAGCTAATGCTTTAACAACTACACTTAAATTTCAACTATCGGGGATGGTTTAACTTAATGATTTTGATTTTCTTATATTCCGGTAAACATTCATGATAGCATCTGCGAGAATTAATAATAAATATTAAAATTTGATAACGGTTGACTATAAACATTTTTAATCTATAGTTTGACTTTCTCCTGATATCTTAGTGATTTGTGCTGATATCATTTTACTTGTTTTCGAGTTTGGGCAGTCGTTTTTCGAGTTTTTAAATTATAGTTTCTTAGTTGAATCGTTTTCTCCATCTTATGTTTTACCTCTGTATTTGGTCGTAGTTTTATATTTTGGTTAACTAATGGAAATCTTTTTTAAAAAAAGTATTTCTTATTGCTTTTTTTAATCGGAAAACATTTTTAGTTACATTTTGTTAATGCGTTAACTAAACATCAAGATGAGAGTTGTATTTAAAAGATTCAACAAACGAGCAACTTCAATTCTTAGTCGATACTAATGTAATTGTTTATTGTCGCTCTCTTGAGTCCTCTTTTTCATTTATATTTTTCTTCCTTTTCTAGGGTTTCAATATTTCGATCCCTTCATTTTCTTTGGATTGAAAGGGATTTGAGATTATGATTACTGTCCCGGATCTCTTCTCAGATTTTCAAAGATACTCTTTCTTTTTTTAGTTTAACTAAACGTTTTTATAAACAAGTTACACAGTACAATTTATTACAACTTGCAAAATTTTTGTATTTCGATTCATTTGCATAAATGAAAATAAAATTATCAAATTAGGAAAAAGAAAAGAAAAGAGGAGAATTTATAATTGCATTGAAGAAGAGAGAGAGGCTGAGAGAGGAAAGTGAGAAAGCAGAAGCAATCAATCGTGAGACTCTCACGTCTCTGAGTCTCTCTTCTCATACCTCTTTGCTTCGCGACGGCGACTAGGTTGAGAGAGAGCTACTAACAACGTCCGATTTCCTCTCGGATTTCCTTGTTAGGGTTTTGTATTTGCGCTTCTGGATTCTTCTTCACAATGGTACTCGTTTTTGTCTTCCATCTAATTCTTCTTCTTTTTGGTTCTGCTTTGTGTTTAAGGATCCTCTTATGGCGTCTTTGCTTTTGGCGTTTGAAATTTCATAGACAATTCCAGTCGAATAGAAACGCACATGGTCTTTTGATTTTGCGGCTTCAGTGTTTATCGACATGTTTGTGGGATTTTTAATCGTGTGATCTTTTTTGTTTTGTTCTGCAGCATAAATTGAGTAGAAGCAACCGCGACAAACTTCAGCAGTTCGTGGCAATAACAGGAGCTAGGCAAGTGGATCTATCTGTAACGAGCAGGCTTATCGCTACTTCCACTGTAGATTTGCTGTTATATAAGGCCAAAACAAGGACTAGAACTAAAACCAAAAAAGAAAGAACTAGAAGTGTAGACTGAGAGAGCAAACGCTTTTGCAGAATTCGTAGGGTTTGTCCATATATCTCAATTTGCGTTTATGGTTGATCTGTTTGATAATGTGGGCAGTGAGAAGAATGCTCTTCAGGCTCTCAAAGCCAGCGATTGGCATCTCGAAGCTGCATTTGATGTGTTTTACAGCCAGCCTCAACCAAGAAGCAGTGCAGCTGATATAAGACGCTTGGAGGAGCTCTACAATAGATATAAAGGTAAGTTACTTGTTTACTCTTGAGTTGATCAATGCCACTTTTGATATCATTTGTGTGTATCTTGTGCTTTAAACATGCCTTACTCACATTCTGCAGACCCATATTCTGATATGATCCTAGCGGATGGTGTCTCGGTTCTGTGTAATGATATTCAGGTACAATCTCTTCTTGCATAATGCTAAGATTGACAATGGCAGTTGTTATCTTGTAGTATATATAACAAGTGTTTTGAATCTCCAGGTGGAACCTCAAGACATAGTTACGGTATGTTTATTCTGAAACCCTTTTTTACAACGTTACTTGTGTACATAGTTAGAATGTAACTTGAAAGGCCAAGAGTGACAAAATTTGAGGTGGATGAAAATATATTATTATCATGGGTGATCAAATTGAAAGTGGGGTCTTAAACTATTGATTTCTCACTGGTTGCTCTGTGGTTTCTTGTTCATCTTCTGGCCATTTTAATTAATAGGGTACTTATTGTAATTTCAGCTGGTCCTTTCATGGCATATGAATGCTGCCACAGCTTGTGAATTTTCCAAGCAAGAATTTATCAGTGGATTACAGGCATTAGGGTGAGTGAACTAATCTTTATGGTATTGAAGTTTTGTGGTGTGGTAAGCTGATCATGGATCTTTTGATGTGTGGTTTAACTAAGACCCCATGTTCCAATGGCAGTGTAGATTCCATCGGGAAGTTGCAAGAAAAGCTGCCATATATGCGATCTGAGCTTAAAGATGAACGTAAGGAGAAAGTTGATTGGCCATTCCTTCTCTGTATTATGATTTGATTTGTAGAAAGTCCCATGTTGGCTGACATATGTGTAACGTTCTTCTCGTGCATTTACCTTGTTCAGAAAAGTTCCATGAAATATATAACTTTGCTTTTGGGTGGGCGAAAGAGAAGGTAAAAGGCATTAGCTGAAGTAATTTCTCTCAGAAGTTGTTTTCTCTGAGCTACTGTAAAATAATCAACTGTGAAATGTTTCAGGGGCAGAAGTCTCTTGCTTTGGATACAGCTATCGGAATGTGGCAACTGCTCTTTGCTGAAAGAGAGTGGCCATTGGTAAATCACTGGTGTGATTTCTTGCAGGTAAACACTCGTGAGTATAATACCTCATCAAGGCATGGTCACTCTATTTGCTTCTGATCCAATTTTTTGTATCTCAAAATCAGGATCGTCATAACAAGGCCATATCTAAGGACACATGGGCACAACTCCTGGAATTTGCAAGGGTAAGAGAAAATATAGAAATAATTGTGTCATTGAGCTTACATATTGATTATTGATTGAGACAGTATTTCGGATTCAGATGGTGGACCCGAAGCTGTCGAATTACGATGCAGAAGGAGCATGGCCTTACCTCATCGATGAATTTGTTGAGTATCTGTATGACAAGAGCGTTGTTGAGCAGCAACCGGCCAACTGGGAGAAGTAGTCAACTCTATTTTACAATGTTCCTTTCTTCTTATTATTTTAATAGACTTCTCTTACAGATTTCTTCGTTTTCCTTGTCAGAATCTTGAAATTGATGATCATTTAAGTAAGCTTTTCGACTTTCATACTGATTTAGTTTTTAGTTTAATGAAACTAAATATTACTCTTTTATCTGTTTGTTACCAATAATCACCGCATGAGCAAACTCCATCCTTAAAGTGGTGAAACCGGTTCGTGTCTCTCACAACCATCTCTCTGCCCACTAGCTTCGAAATAAGTTTTGTAGCAGCGTGACAGTTTATGCACGCTCTCAAATTCTTTGTGATCCGCAGTGTTGTCCCTTCGGGCGTACTAATAAGCCCATATGCAATTGCAATCCTCTCGCTGTGGCTGCACAAAGTCTCTTCAGTTTCCTCATCGTTGAGATCATGCAATGAAGCATCCTTGTCCGCCACAAATCCAAATTCCTTCAGTCTACTCTCTATCCACTCTGCTTGTTTCTCTATCTCTTCATATCTAGGATGTGACTTATCACCCACTCGAAAGGCCTCCAATTTCCCCCTTACTTCAACCCAGCTGCAGCCAAGTTCTTTGCTCAACCCTTTCTCTTTCATTCTCACTCGCACCTCCGCAACACGGTCCCACAAACGCGCTGCAGCATACAGATTAGAGAGCTGCACGTAATGGCCTGTGTTAGATGGGTTTATCAAGAAAAGCTGTTGTGCTGCATATTCTCCCAGTTCCACGTGTCGATGCTTCTTGCATGCGCTTAGGAGGGCTCCCCAAACTGTAACACCAGGCTGGATTGGCATGGATTTGATTACTTCATAAGCTTGATCTAGACGACCAGTACGCCCGAGAAGATCAGTGACACATGCATAGTGTTGCTGTTGCGGATTTATTTTGTGATCCGTCATCCGGTTGAAGAACCACCAGCCTTCCCTTACCAATCCCGAGTGGTTACAGGCCATGAGGAGCCCTAGAAAAGTTACATCATTGGGAAGCACTCCAACACGCTCCATTGCACGATACAGATTGATCGCTTCTCTTGCCCGGCCGTGCAATCCATATCCTACAATCATAGCACTCCACACCACAACATCCCTGTCAAGTATTCGGTCAAAAACCGACCTTGCACACTCTACACTCCCGCATTTAGCAAACATATCAATTAGTGCGCTACTAATGAAAACGTCATCCTTGTGGTCGCTCCTACCTACATATTCATTCATCCAGCGGGCCTGCTCAAGAGAACCTACTTGAGCGCAAGCCGAAATGGCAGATGTTATCGAGATGGTGTCGGGTCTAACATCTTTGTTGATCATCTCATTAAACATATCAATAGCTTCTTTGGCATAACCGTTCTTCGCATAGCCAGAGATCATGGCGTTCCACAAGATCAGGTTGGGTGACTTCATCTTATCAAAAAGAATCTTGGCAGTTGCTACCTGGCCACATTTTGCATACATGGTGTTGAGAGAGATGAGCAAGTCAGGCTCGGTTTCAAGACCCATCTTTATAACAGAAGCATGAATAGATTTCGCTTGCACCAAATCTTGCAAGCATGTGAAAGCATTGAGAACGCTAACAAGAGCAACCCAGTCGGGCTTCACATCCATCTTCCTCATCTGATTAAAAATCTCGAGAGCCTCCACAGGGTCACCGTTCTGAGCATAAGCTGAAATGATAGCTGTCCATGAGACGATCGTTCTCTCTGGCAGTGGCAATCCTTCAAAGACAGTTCTTGCGCATCCTAAACGCCTGCATTTCGCGTACAAGGCAATGACACCGTTCTGAACAAACACATCAGCTTCAAATCCAAGCCTGAATACCTGAGCGTGAACAAGTCGACCCATGGAGAGGTGAGGCAAAGCGCTGCAAGCTTTAAGAAGATGAGGAAAAGTGAAAGAATCAGGAGAAACCCGAGAGAGTTGCATCTTGGAATACATGAGAAGAGCATCTTGAAAGAAATTGTTTCTTAAATAACCCCTGATTATAGCATTCCAAGGGAATATCTGAGGGCGAGGTAAAACGTCGAACACCTGGCGTGCGAAAGCAATGTCACCAAAGGAAGAGCTTGAGTGAATGAGCTTGGTGATCAAGAAACCACTAAACTGCAAACCCAAAACCAGTAAACGTGTATAAATTTGCCTCAACTGAGCTTTATGAGAGGAACTTTCGATAAGCGAAGCGTACAAAGAATCAGAATGGAATCCCGAATTCGCTGCTCCAAAAACAAAGTCAACAGATTTCAGTTTCGAGATCAAATTCGACAAAACAAAACTGCAAATTGAATAACAAGAGTTCTTACTGTGGAGTAAAGGAGAAGCAAGAAGTGAGGCTTCGGACATAGTTGTCCCTCTGTTCTCTTGACTAGTTATTATGTTATCTCTTGTTTCTAGCTTCCCGCCATCTCCGTTTCCATCATTTTAAATATTACAACACACACTCCTACACTTATGTATATCTTAGTTGTGTACGAAACGTTTCTGTGTTCTAACTCGAAGAGAATGGCATTTTTTTCTTCATATTTCGTCAACTAAATTCGAATAGTAATATTTACGTGTTTTCAGGAAATTTATATATTTATTTCCAGAATTTGTAAATATTTTTGTGTTGGTCCCGCAAGACTTTAAGGTTTTAGTGTCTGATTTGGGAGGAGAAGGGAGCAAAGAGAAGAGATTGACGGACAGAAAATCGAGAACTGCAAGGTACATTCTCAACCTCTTAATTTCGTGTTTGATTTTAAAAAAGCAAAGCAAGTGTGTGTTAAAGTGATGAAATTGCAGGGATTGTTGTGATTAATTTGGGTAAATAGTGTTTGAAAAGAAAGTCCTTTGGTACAACTCTTCCTCAGGTCTCTCGTCATCTCTTGTTTTTCTCTCTATTTCTTATGTCAAAATTGTTAACATCTCATTTTTTAATCATATGAATTTCTTAAGATTTCAATGAACAAGTCTCCAATTTTGTCATGAGAGGTCTCTGCAATCGATTCGTTACCTCGATATGTTCTCCTAACTTTATTCGCTCCTTCCATATTTTGTTTTCTACTCTGTTTATGTTCGATACAATCTCTTGATGTGTAAAGTCTTACCCTTTCGTTAATTTTTCTGGTGGAATCAGAAACTCTTGGAATAAGAAGCCTTCTCATTTTAATGCATGTTTCTCCTCGGAGAAGATATCATAACTCCAATCTTTCAAAATTTTAATCTCTTATATACATATCAAATCTCTTATATACAAACCTATTAATGAAACTTGATATTCCAAAAATGTCCTTAAGTACAAATTAATTCTTTAAAAAAAAATTTAGTCTTCTCTCTCATCTCTCTCTCCTCCCTTTGTTTCTCTCTCCTCAATCAGGTCTCAATCGCCATTGGTCTTCTCAGGGGTCTCGACTTGCGCCGCCAGCTTTGAAGGTGGTTCCGACGTGCACCGCCACCTGTCCTGCCATTGCCGTCGTTTGTTAATCTACATAGCTTCATACTTGATTTGCCTCTCCGCTTTGAGCATAAGAAGGTCAATTGCAAAATGAATTTTAAGGTTGATATTGATTATTTTGCTTTCGTTATTTGGTAGAATCTGACTCAAATATGACTTAAGATTGGTAACATAGACTGAAACATAGTGCAATTATAGATTTAGAACTGCCCAAGCGAATGAATCTGAGTTTATAAGAGTTGGTTTCTGCGATAGTAAAACTAGTATAACTTGAATCAGTTACACTGACCTGAATCAGTTGTACATTCTTTAGTTTCATTTCTGCATTGGGCTGATGAAGAAGCTTAATTTCATAGTTGATTATTTGGTAGAATCTAGCTCTAATAAGACTTGACATTGGTAACAATTGTAATGTATAGGCTGAAACATAATGCATTATAGATTTAGAACTGCCTAAACAATCGATCGAATCTGAGTTGATAAAAGTTGGTTTCTGCGGTAGTTAAACTAGTATAACTTGATAAATTTTACGATTATGACCAGTTACACAGAACTGAATCAGTTGTACATTCTTTAGTTGCATTTTTGCATTGGGCTGATGAAGAAGCTTAATTTCATAAATGATAATTTTGTTTTGGTTATTTGGTAGAATTTGGCTTGTATAAGACTTGAATATGCTCACAATTGGGTGAAACGTGGTGTAGTGCATTATACAAGTAAAACTGGTAGAACTATATAAGTTATACAAGTAAACCTGGTAGAACTACATAAGTTATACAAAACTGAATCAATTTTTCTGTTTGTTTTAGCAGGGCATTATGAACACCAAAGTCTTGATATGGTTTAAATGCAACGACCGAGTTAGTTGTATATTGATGAAGCACGCGGTAGAGGATATCACTTTGTCGCTGATTGAAGAATGTCTATATGAGAGGTTTGGTTTAGATGAAAGTAAGGTTAGATTACAGTTGAGGTTCTACCGACCCACGTTCAGAGATGAGGTTGAAGTGAGTATATGTGATGATGTGGATGTGTGTGGTTTATCTAGCCTACGTTGATGAATATAATCGTAGTACGGCAACATTGTTCGTGGATGTCATAACTAGATCGGAAGAACCTGAAGAAAGAATGTCGAGACAAGTGTCAATAGCAGTTTAAAGCTCTGTTGGTTGTAATGATGTTCAGGGAGGAGCAACTGCTATTACAGTATATTCTCCACCAGTTAGAGAGAATGAAATTGAACCAGAGGATTGAAGTGTGGATATTAGTGTTGAGAGATCAGATATTGGTGATGTCTATGTAGAACGTCCACCCGTTGTAGAGAGTAGTCAGTTTGCAGAGGAATGGGAAGACGACTTAGGTTTGAGTTTGCATCAAGAATTTAAAGATAAGAAGACATTGCAAGAAGTTGTGGATAGAGGATCATTTGTTAACAGCTTTTGTTTTTCTATTAAAATATCTGAACCCAGTCGGTTGTGGATTGTATGTAATAAAGAAGGCTGCAAATGGGGTGTACGAGCATCAAAGATTAGAAACATGGATATTTTCAGGATTATAAAGTACACAAAGATGCATACATGCTCTCGGGCTATTCAGAGCGAGAATAGTGACACAAAGAGGTACTCCACGCCAGAAATAGTTGCAAGTCTTTTCCAACTCCTAAAGTTATCATGGGTCTTGTGAAGACAAAACTTGGCGTGATTATATCGTACTCCACCACGAGGAGAGGGAGAAAACTTACTATTGATCGGCTGCGTAGCACTCTGGAAGAAAGCTACAAGATGATACATTCTTATTTGTACGAGTTACAGAAGGTAAATGCAGGTACAGTAACACGGGTGCAAGTAGATGAGAATGAGAAGTTCAAGTACCTTTCATACCTTTGGGAGTTAGCATCGAGGGATTTAGGGTGATAAAGAAAGTGATTATTGTAGATGCAACATTCCTCAAAAACGGATATGGAGTTGTATTAGTTTTTGCCATTGCTCAAGATCCTAATCGGTACCATTATCCAATTGTGTATGGTGTACTAGATGGAGAGAACGATGCTAGTTGGACATGGTTTTTCCAGACTTTGAAGACATTTATACCAGATTCTTCCGAATTGGTATTTGTAAGTGATAGGAATGCAAGGCTCATCAGCGCCATATGTAATAGAAGCCCATCACGGGTACTGCATATGACATATGTCACAAAATGTGAGAGCTATTGCGTCTAATACCAACAAATATGTAGTTGGTTGGAAATTCATGCAGTGTAGTAGGCAGTACACAGTTACCGATTTCAACCATGAATATAGTTTATTTATGAGAAGATTTCCGTCAGCAGCCAGTTATTTAGAGAACGATGGCCTCCACAGGAAAACAAGTTGGGATCAAGCTATACAAGAAGAGTGTGAGAATCTGAAATATAGTATCGAGGAGATGGAGAAAAAAATAGAGTTGTACAAGGCGGAGGTGGCGATGCTGAAGAAGGCGATGTGGGAGCAAAAGGTAGTGGTTGTTAAGCTTGTGGAGATGGTCGAAAAATATTTCTGTCCTTTGTAAGATTGTCAAAATTCAATTTATTTTAGTCTAATTATTTAAGTATAACAATATTTCGAGTGATGTTAGACACTTAAAGATGTTTGAGACATATAAACATAACATTAAACACTTACAGATGTTTGAAAATATAAACATAACCTTCGAGACTTAAACATGTTTGAAACACATAAACATAACCTTAAATAAATTAAACACAAAATGCTAAATGAGTTTTTAACTTAGGTCTACGGTTGTACATTCCTCACTTTTGCCCTCGTCACTGCTGGCTTGGGTCAGAATCCCCTGTGTGTTTACTTGTTCGCACGTATACAATCCTAAAACTGGCACGAGTTCCAGCAGCCTACAGTTAAACAGTTACACAAGTTACTAGTTATACGTGTTATACTTTTTATATAAGTTATACTAGTTATACCTGGCTAACAGCGGGTGCATCATCAACGGGTGGAGCATCAACAGTTGCAGATTGAGCAGGTACATCACCATCAAGGGGTTCATTATCACCACCAGCAGCATCACAGGCAGTAGCACCACCTTCACAAACCCCAACACCCTGTATTTGAACAATAATACAAGTTATACAAGTTATTCGAGTTATTTGAGTTATACAAGTTATTCTAGTTATACATGTTTTACCTGTTCCAGAGATGTCACTCTTTTCTTCAAACGATCCACCTCTTCTGTTAATGCCTTGAGCATATCAACAACCTTAGCATGTGTCATAGGTGGGGCTTGTGTCGGAGCAGAAGGCAGAGGTGGGGCTGTGTCGGAGCAGAAGGCGGAGTAGATAATCGTGCTTCCACATCCTGGTTATACATCGCTTCAAACATGATTCTCTTCCAGCACAAATACATTCTCTCCAGCTTTCAACCTCAAAATCATGAGTTTCATCATCCTTCTCTTCTGTCATTTCAGCCAGCAAACTACGCTATTCATCTGTGCGTGGAGAGAGGGTACTGAAAATCTCCTGCAAAACAAATAAATCAACGACTAACTCTAATTATATAAATTAAAAATCATTAACTAACCGTAGTTTTATCAAGGAGTTTGTTGATTGTTGGGAAATAATATCCTCTCATGTTGGGTTGCTGGAACTTGGACCTGCACATCCTAGGACAAGATGGGTCTGCGTCTGGAATTACTTTTCGACAATTACTGTACAAGGTCGATATTGACTCAAGCCAATAACTACAACCACAAACATATGAGGAAATGTCAGAAACACCACACAATAATTACATATCAAAAATTAACAAATGTAAACTAACCTCAAGAGGAAATACGAAACCAGGGATTGCCCAACATGTACCCGAGACCGTGCCTTTGAAATGATTCATTGTATGCTCGATCTCGTGAAGCATGTTCTTGAATGTCCATCTGCCCCAAGGAAACTTGTAGCAGTAATCCAGATCATCCACAGCCCTCAATAGGAAGTTATCGATCAGTGTTGCATATGTTCCGCCCTTGGTCGGCGAGTGGATGACATGGCATAGGAAGTACATGACTAACATCTTCAATCGTTTGTCGTCCTGAGTAAGAGGTCCCCAATTCTTCAAAATATTCTCTACATCCTCCTTTCTGACACTCTTCCCCAAATGCCCCATATAATTCCTCTTGAACCTCGTACTTCCCGCTGTTTCCCGAAAATCTGTCGTCTCATACATCCGACAGTTTAGACCAGAGATCAATGCATGCTCTCTTAGCCCATAACGAACCGAGACACCATTCACAATAAACCAAAATTCTCTTTTGGTCTCCGTCCGAGCAGTTCGAAGCAGCAACATCCACATGTCCATGGTCATGTGGTTTTTCTCCATCAGCATATGGAATATATTCCGGAACTTCGGATGATTTTCGAACCATGCCCTCTCCATGTCAGTCAACGGAGGCTGCAACCCATCGAAAAATTGCTTCGTTTGCTTTACATAGCACCGAGTGGAGATCTTCACGTTTTTGGGGTACTTTGTCGGATTAAAGTTCATCCCAGTAGGAAGTTGTGCAGTCGGTCCTTCATCCTGAAATTCACACACATATTTTCAGCAATTAACGACAGAGTTGTACTAGATTTACGAAAATATAGTATAACTAGCTAGTTATACTAGTATAACGACAGAGTATAACTACAGAGTTGTACTAGTTTTACGAAAATATAATATAACTAGCAAGTTATACTAGTATAACGACAGAGTATAACTTTAGAGTTGTACTAGTTTTACGAAAATATAATATAACTAGCAAGTTATACTAGTTATAGCTATCACCAAATCAATTCATCACAAAAGCACAACATCAATCCAAATCAACAACTTAAAATTCCTACCAATTAAGCACAATAATAGCAGTGATTACAAACAACTGTGTCTTATAACATTTCATCATCACTTCGCTCATGTTCAATGTATATTTCATTAAAACACACACACATATTTTCAGCAATTAATTACAGTGTATAACTACAGAGTTGTATTAGTTTTACGAAAATATAGTATAACTAGCAAATTATACTAGTTATACCTATCACGAAAATTTAGTAAAACTAGCAAGTTATACTAGTTATACATACCATTGTGTCTTCAATGTATATATCCTCCATCGGTTCGTCTTCCACATTTCCTCTACCACTGCCTCCTCTACTTGACCCTCCTCTTGTTCTAACCATGACTGCAAGAAAAATTAGATATGTCAACACATTATCTACATTACCTCAACACATTCTAATCAATCATCAACAACTATCAATTTTGAAATACTAACAATTTCCAATACCAAATTTGAAACCAAAACCATATATCAATCCCAAAACCACCCCCTTTGATGCCGAAATAGAACACAATACCCTAATCAAATGATAACCAATTACACTTTTGAAGATTTACCTTCAATTGGAGAGTTTGGTGGAGATAAATCTTTGATTTTGAGTGAAATCCAACGAAGTTGTACAGTAGTTATGCTAGTTTTCCGAAAGATACTTGTGAAATCAAAGGAAGTTATGAGAGGGAGTTCGAGTTCGATTTTCGCGACAAATAAAAGAGAAAAGGGAGAGTGGGATCGCGATTTTAGGGATTTAGTGGGGGGACCGGGTTGGGTTTTCGGGTTTGGGTAGGGTTTTAGGCTATTGGGCCGAATTTTAGGATATTGGGTTGGGACTTATGGATTTGGGTCGGGTTTGGGCGAATTGGGTCGGGTTTGGGAAAATTAGGTCGGGTTTGGACGATTTGGGTCGGGTTTGGCCAAAATTTGCGGGGATAAATTGGTCTTTTAACCTATTTTTCAAAAAAAAAAAATTTAATTCATTTCTTTTTTTAGGTGGGTTTTGAGACCCATCTTCTTGACAAAGGGTGTTCTCAGACAATACCTCGTTTCTCCTTCATCCTTTTTGATTTGAAGTTTCGATCGAAGGATTCCTTTATCAACACAATATCAACACAAGGTAGTGAACTCCATTTGTTATAACAGCTTCCATTGAGTTACCATAAGTTTACATTTCTTTATTTGCGAAAACATAAAAGCAGCTTTGATTTGCTGTATAGTCCCATTTTTAGTTTTTAAAGCTTCTATTCTAGATTTTGTCTTGTGTTGTCCACTTTAAACCAAATGCAGGATTCACAAACAACACTCAACGCATGCCTTCTGAGGCTGTTGATTTGGTCTCAAGACTTCTTCAAAACTCTCCCAATCTACAAAGTACCGCTGTGAGTTTTTGGCATTTATGTCCATGTCGTATAAAACATGTCCAAAACTATGAAATTGTACTTTTCCATGTATATGTAGTTCATTGTCATTAATATGAAAATGTCCATAATAACATTTATATTGTAAATGAGGGACATTGGATTATGAAGTATTGTGAAACTGGAACCGAATGGAAACTTATCGTAATACATTATTTGTAATACTTCAAGTGTGTAATATGTCCTTAAAAAGGGTGCATGTCCATGTCCTTATACTGCACTGTCATTACAATGAATATGTCCATATAAAAAATGACATTGGACACGAAGAGACGTATGTCCATGTCCACTTGATATGTAATTGTCCATGTCCATATTCATGTAGAACTTGTTCCATGAAATAAATATGTTCATAATAACTATAACACTATAAATGGCATAAATATATGTCCATGTTGATATATATGAGAATAATTGGTCATGTTCTTGTCTTTCGTAATTCATTGTCACTACAATGAAATTTCCATGAAAACTATGCCATTGAACATGTTAATAGCGCAAAATTGAGAAATATGTTCATGTCCAATGATATGAAATTGAACATATCCATGTCGATATGGATAAATGTCATGACAATAAGTGTGTCCATACGAAAATAACATTGAAAGTGGACATATATGACATATGTCCATGTTTAGTATTATGAAATTGAACATGCCCATGTCAATATTGTTAAATTTCATTGCAATAGACATGTTCTAATGCAGTTGTTGATATGTCCAAGTCTACTGATATGAAATGTAATATGTTCATGTCTATATAGTTCAATATGATACATATGTCTATGTCATGTCAATAGATTTGACAATAATTACAAGTCCATGAGAAATATATGTTCATAGTAATTGTACATCTCCAAGTCCACATAATGCATTGTCATTACCATGAATATGTCATAACTACATTTACTATTTCGAAACAAATAGATGTAGAAAAGGACCATTTCACCCGAAATATGTCCATGTCTATTAATTTAATGCCATATAGGGGCATGAAAAATTGTTACGCTTCTCAGCATGAAAAGTAAAACAAAGAAGTAAAACAAAGAAGAACATAAAAAAGCGAAGAGGCAAAAGTAAAAAGATAAATCTGGAAACAAACTTTCATCCATACAGGGAATGAATATACTTTGAATTTATAACATATTCATTAATAATACTGGAAGATTATAACTATCTAATATAATTAATTGGATATGCATATTCGAATTTATCCTTTAATGAAAAAGATTGTAAGATATATTAATATGATAGAAACAATCCTTAAGAATTGATGCTAATATTTTAATTGAATTCCTTAAATAAACATTGTTAATTAAAAATATGTAAACTGAAGTAGGTTTTAAATCATTATCATTAGGGATTCGATATATTATTTATCATAATCCTAAAATTTTGATAATGATGATGAGAGTTATATTGTATTGATTTTAAACTTGAGAATATTGGCTAATGGCTTTCCCTCATGTGGTTGATGATAAAATTAGTAAAGACATACACATTTGCTTTTATCGCCTACAAGGACAAAAAAAAACTTGATAATATTAAGAAAGAATTGTTCAAATAGATCAAAACTATACTGTAATTACCAAAACAATTTTTGTCCAAAAAAAGAGAAAACGTCAAGGGTGTAATTACGATTACACCCTTGAAACAAAAAAAAATTCTTCTTATATTTTCTTCTTCTTCTGTGGTTAATTTCACAAAAGAAAAAAGAAAGAAACATATATTGTAAACCTTCGTCGTTAACCTCTCTTTCTTTTCTTCGTCGTCTTACTCAACGTCTTCTTCGTTGTTTTTCATACTCGTTGTCTTCTTCTTCTTCTTGTTCTTCGTACTCGTCGTCTTCATTGTCGTGTTGTTTATTTATCAAAGGTAAGTTTCTTTTTCTTCTTATTCCTCTTCTTCCTCTTCTCCTCTTCTTCTTTTTCTTCTTTTTCGTGAGGGCATTTGGGTTTGTTGTTTACATAGACATTGGGTTTGTCGATTTTGCGACACTTGGGTTTCTCGATTTCGCGACATTTGGGTTTTTGTTCTTCATCTTCTTATTATGTGTTTGTCAAGTAGAATTCTTCCCCTGTCTGAGCCAATGTGATATAGTTCTTAATTAGTTGTGAGGGTAAGGGTGAAGTAGAGATATGCTTAGTGTAATAGAGATATGCTTAATGTAGTATAGTTAGTATGATGTTTGGTAGAGTTAGGTTGTAGTGGGGTATAGTTTGATTTCGCGTAGTAGAGTTAGTTTGAGGTTTGGTAATATTAGATTGTAGTGTGGTAGAGTTGGCTTGTAGTGTGGTAGAGTTAGGTTGTAGTGTGGTAGGGTTGGATTCCCTGTAGTATAGTTAGTCTGAAGTTTGGTAGAGTTAGATTGTATTGTGTGATATAGTTGGCTTGTAGTGTGATAGAGTTGACTTGTAGTGTGGTAGATTTAGGTTATAGTGTGGTAGAGTTGGATATTGCGTAGTAGAGTTAGTCTGACGTTTGGTAGAGTTAGATTGTAGTGTGGTAGAGTTGGCTTGTAGTGTGGTAGAGTTATGTTCTAGTGTGGTAAAGTTGGATTCCGTGTACTAGAGTTAGTCTGACGTATGTTGTGTGGTAGAGTTCATTTACATGTGTAGTAGAGTTCATTTACATGGTTCTCATTTTTTTATAGGCCATATGCCGTGATAATTCCGAAGATGATAAAGTGTTTTTCACCCAAGGAGATGCGACAACACATTAGCGCGGCTAAATATAAGATTGTGTGTGTGACTAAGGACGTACCACATAATAAACAGGCAGGCGACTGTGGCGTGTACGCTATGAAGATGATCGAGTGTCTGGCCATCAGATGCACCTTCGAAGGTCTTTCTGACGAGTACATCGGCTTCTCTTGGCTGAAATACGCCATTGAATTCAGAGACGAACTTCCGATAGAAGCGGAAATTTCTTCCAGTGATCAAACATATGCAAAAGAGTGTGATAAGAACGTCCTCATCACAGCATCCCAAGACCTCCTGCTGGATTGGTAGATTTGTATAGTCTGTGTATAATCTTAGAGTAGTAGCTTTGCAGATTTATGTAGTCTTAGAGTAGTATATATTTGTATAGTCTTAGAGTAATATATATGTATAGTCGTACATGAATATATTAGTTATTGACTTACTCTCCTATTCGAAACCATATGTGATATAACTCTACTAGTCGAAGACCATATGTGATATAACTCATAACTAACTCTACCACAAAAAGACGAAAGGTCACATAATTCTACCACAGAAGAATTAAAATGTGACATAACTTCAACAAGAGTTAACTCTATTAATTCATTTACCGTGTAATGTAGTTCCTTTCCTCGTGTAGTAGAATTCATTATTGTTTAGTAGAGTTCATCTGGAGTTCTGGAAAATGATAGAGTTCATTTCCTCGTATAGTAAAGTTTATTAATTGTTTAGTAAAGTTTATTTACAGTATGATAATGTTCATTAACTGTTTAGTAGAGTTTACTTACAGTATAATAAAGTTCGTTAATTGTTTAGTAGAGTTCATTTACAGTTTGATAGAGTTTATTAACTGTTTAGTAGAGTTCATTTACAATATGATATAGTTCATTTTCCGTGTAGTAGAGTTCATTTTCCGTATAGTTGAGTTCATAACATGTGTAGTAGAGTTCATTTACAGTATAATAGAGTTCATTACCGATTAATTTCACCCACATTTTGTGCCACTAACAAGAAGTGGATGAGAGTGTGGACACGATCTACATCCCTCATCTCATAATATTAACTTCTACTGGCCGTGGAAGTTAATAATGTTTAATATTGGACACGATCTCCAAGATATACTCATTATAACGATTAGACTATAAAGTAAAGGGAAACTGAAGAGTCTAATCATTATAATGTGTTTTCTTGGAAAATATTGATTACATTGAAGCTTGTGTAACAAAGAACCTTTAACGAACATCATAGCTAGATGTGCAGCGGAAGGACTTGATGAGATTTACAGTGTCAGGCTCGTGTCGAAGGATTTTAAAGAGCTATGCAATAACAATGAAGTTCTCAGGAATATGGATATAGGTTTCGTTCCATTATATCCCTCTCCTAATGCAAGAAAAAGACTCTATTCAACAATTTCCATACAAGGTTATGCAATGCCGGTAATATGGAAGCTCTGTACCGATGTGGTATAAGAGAGTTTTTCGTGAATGGAAATCGTGATGGTGGTTTGGAAATGCTATGAAGAGCTTCTAATGGTGAATGTGAAGAGGCCAAACTACAATACGGATTTCTGCTCATTTGTTTAGAAGATAGCACTAGACAGGAAGGTTATCAAGTCCTAACACCTCTACTACAGCAAACAGTTGCTGATACATTGGAATACACAGAACACCTCCAGAACAGAATCTTTAATCACCCAGCTCAACCCAGTTGGCGAGGAGAGAAGGAGTTGATAATTCTACAACAAACATATGTTTGAGAAGGATGTACTTGCAATGATGAATTCCTACTGATTCTCCCTTTCTGCGAAGGATTCGATGACAGCGAAGGCATTGATCAACCTATGGACAATGCTTGTAAAGTATGCATTTGGCATTACGAATTCTTAAAGATATTTCCCAACCCTTATTGGTTATCTTTTATATGTAATTTTGTTGATTTTGAATGTTAGAACAATTATTTTGCATGTTGGAACAATTATGAACTTTTTTAATGTTTTGAATCAAAATTAAGCAGATTACTCGGCCATACAAGAATTAACTCAACCATAAACAAGTACAATATTCGACCATACAAGAAGTAACTCTACCGTACTCGTTTATACCATACGAGAACTAACTTTACCAATCCAAAGACCATATGTGGTCTAACTCTATCACAGAATAAATAACTCTACTAAAGGTAGTGTTAACTCTACCACATAATAAATAACTTTACTAGAGGCAATGTTAACTCTACCACATAATAAATAACTCTACTAAAGGCAGTGTTAACTCTACCACAGAATAAATAACTCTACAAAAGGCAGTGTTGCCTCAACTAAGAAGGAACTAACTCTACTAAAGGTTGTGTAAACTCTACTACGTAGGAACTAACTCTACCACAGAAGAATTAACTCTACTACATAATTTTGATTCTTCTACAAGAGTTAACTTTACTATTCAAGAATGATTGTTTTTATGACTTTTTCGGGCATTGTGATCAAGTTAATCTTCTTGGACGTTTATCAGGTTGTGAACACTCGAACCAACTCTTTATCCGTGATTTCTTCAGCCTCCCTCGTTGTTGACTCACGTGTGGTGGATTACACAACTTACGACTCACATCCAACGGAACGAGAATCGCAACATCTCTAGGAAAGATAATACTAGAGTATGTGTTGTATTGGAAGGTCGTTTGATAGTATGGATGGGTAAGTTCAATTGTCGGCATTCTCCAAGCCTCAGCAACGGCAATGGCATGCAAACACATCGCGTAACAACAGCCTGGTGTTCGTCTATGTCCTGCATGTTGTACTGTCTAGCTTCATCGACCCTTGTCTATCATTTAACAAATACGATGTTAACTCTACTACGTAGGGACTAACTCTACTAAAGGCAGTTTTAACTCTACTTAGAAGGGACTAACTCTACTAAAGGCAATGTTAACTCTACAACAAAGGGACTAACTCTACTAAAGGCAATGTTAACTCTACTATGAAGGGACTAACTCTACTAAAGGTAGTGTTAACTCTACCACGCAGAGATAAACGGGAGTGCTAACTCTACAACACGAGTGTTAACTCTACATTTAGGAGCTTCTCAATATATGTTTATAGAACAGTAGACGTGAGAGTGGCCTTCGTCTTCCTCTTCATGAACCAATGTGTTAACATCTCCCTAATTGCAACTATAAGCTGCACAATGGAAAAAGTTTTTGCCTCTGATAACGCATGGCTTATTGATTCTGCAATGTTCGACGTATTGAAATTGTATTTGTTTCCGGGAAAGTAAACTCGACTCCACACCCGCATATCATATTTTATCAAAAAAGAATGAAGCTTTGGATCTAACGCCTAAATCTGAGCAAATATAACATTGAACTCATCAACCCTAAAAGCAGTGGCAACTTTCTTGAACAACTTAAAGGGCTCGCCACCTCTAAATTTTGACAAAATGTTCTTACGTAGGTGGTAGGTGCAAATACCCTGAGAAGAAAGTGGACACACATTGTTTATGGCTTTAGCAATGGATTTGTGTCTATCTTATATGATGGCAAGTTCTCTATCATCAGGGATCACACAGTTGATCTGTCTAAAAAACCATTCCCAAGATTCGTCATTCTCGGTATCAAACACACCGAAAGCCATAGGAAATATGTTGAAGTTACTGTCTTGCATGGTAGTAGTTAGTAGAGTACCTTTATACTTCCCTAGCAAAAATGTACCATCAACAACAACAACCTTCCTCATGTAGGGAAAACCCCTAATACTTGCATCGAAGGCGATGAATAGAAACTTAAACCTGTCTTGCCCGTCTACTTCGAGCTTTATTAGGGTTCTGTGATTCGCTCTTCTAATAGCAAACAAGTACGACGAAAGTTCTTGGAAACTACTTTCCGAATTGCCTATAACTAGGGCTCATGCTTGGTTTAGAGTACGGTGTGATTTCCAGTACTTCATCTGCATAAATTGTAGTTATGACGACGTCAACTCTACCACGAGGAATTTAACTCTACTACACGGAAAATGAACTCTACTACACTACAATCTGACTCTACCAAACGTCAGACTAACTCTACTACACGGAATCCAACTCTATCACACTACAATCTAACTCTACCAAACGTTAGACTAACTCTACTACACGGAATCAAACTCTACCACACTACAACCTAACTCTACCACGCTACAAGCCAACTCTACCAAACGTCAGGCTAACTCTACTACACGGAATCGAACTCTACCACACAAAAAGCCAACTCTATTACACTACAATCTAACTATACCAAATGTCAGATTAACTCTACTATACGAAATCCAACTCTACCATACTACAACCTAGATATACCAAGGGTATACCAACATTTAACTCTATTACAAGGAAGATTAACTCCACCATGGCCTAAAATTAAGTTTGTACCTTTAGAATGAATCGTTTGCTCATTGAATCAGCAATGTGTCAAGGAAGAACAGATGACCCAATTCCACCTACACATTCCAAGTATAACCTTCCTAAGATTTTCGTAGACGCTTGTCGTGCATAACCTGATCTCTCTGTAACAGAACAACTATGTTTTCCCCTATACTTCTGGACAAAGAAACATCCACCACCGTTGATAGGTGAAACTCACACTCTCCACTAACAATTTGGTACCCAAAATTTCACATCCAACACTGTCTTCGATGAAGCAACAACATCGAAGTCAAACCTCTGTAAGACAGAAAGAATCTTTAGACTCGTCATGAGTTCTTTTTTTGATGAGTATCGTTGAACAACAACCAATGTGAGTGCTGACATTTCTATGTCCAAATACTCAGCATTCAAATCCAACCCCATTGCTTTCTCTGAGAGGTTTTTCTTCTCTTCTTCCTTCGATTTTTTGCGAACACTGCTATAATCTCCATCATCCGAGCTTGCGCCATCCATATCATCACAGTAGTCGAATCTGAATTTCACATCTTCGTCCTCATCATGTTCAGTTTCATGTTTCACATTTTCTGGTATACGCTCGTTCTTTGGTCTACCTTTACTCAACACCGGATCAACTCTACTACACGAATGAGCAACTCTACTACAGCAAGGGTCAACTTATTATACGAGGCATCATTGTTCTCCTACTTACAATGGAATTTCTCGTCACCGTTTCCTTTACCATTACTACACTGACCTTTTTCATGGAAATTCGATGAAACACGAGATCTAGTGGAAATTTCGACACATAGACGCATTGCTTCTTTACAAAATTGTGAAACAAACACTTGCAATTGTCTATCTTTACTTACAATTATAGAGGGATTATCTTCTGGTAGTGAATGAATGACTACATTTGGTCTGTAGCTTAATTTTACCTATGACAATGTTCATCCAAACCAAAATCAGCATAAACCATCTCCAAAAGTTCATCGAGTCTTAAATCTTCGACAATGCCTATGATCTGACACCAGTAGGACTGGTCCACCAAAAAAATTCATCGACTTTCATTAAAACTTCAAATCCCACAAACCAAAATGATCTGATCCATAGAAAAAGCAAAGGAGCTTGGAAGAAGTAAATGAGCTTCAAGAAAGCTACAATGGCGTCACTTATGAAGGAATCAGTTGGATGCTCGGCAGATGAGCTAATAACTAAGGGGTAAATTCGTAATTTAAGCTATACTACGAATGTATGCTAGGTTTTGAAAAATTAACTCTACTATGTTGCACTAAGTTAGTGTGGTAGAGTTGATTAAAGCGCAAACATCAACTCTACTACGCTGGAAATCTAACTCTACTAAGCACACTTTAACTCTACTACGCTGAAATTTTAACTCTACTATACACGATTTTTCATTCATGTGAACTCAACTAAGCATACTTTAACTCTACTACGCTGGAACTCTAACTCTACTACGTTGCACTCTGTTAGTGTGGTAGAGTTGATTAAAGCGCAAACATCAACTCTACTACACTGGAAATCTAACTCTACTAAGCACACTTTAACTCTACTACGCTGGAATTCTAATTCTACTATACACGATTTTTCATTCATGTCAACTTTATTAAGCATACTTTAACTCTACTACGCTGGAAACCTAACTCTACTACGTTGCACTCTGTTAGTGTGGTAAAGTTGATCGCTTACGTGGCAGATTTCATTAATGATATTTTCGTAATTACCTTTTTCCTCATTAGAAAATGACAAAATGATAAAAGAACTATTGTAGTAATTTACAAAGATTTGCTCTATTTCAATAATTAATACTTAATTTCGATTTAATCTAGCAAATTACCCTAATATTAATTTATATATGTTTTACGTAGAGGATTAAATTTGAAAAAGAAAAGCAAAATCTCCACTACATAATAATAGGCCCAAGGCAACAAATTAAACCCCACGAGAAAAGCAAAATCATGAGTACTTCTACTAATTCAGGATCTCTTTATCAATTTCGGAAATGTGCGGAAAAAGTTTGTGCAGTTTCTATTACCGAAGTGAAAGAAGATGTTAGGAGAATTATCAAGAAGATACAAATTCTGCGTAATGTTGTATTCAGTCTGTAAAAGAGTTCACAAAAATCCTCCGCATAAAAATGTAATACAATTCTATTATCTATTTATATACAATTCTTTTAGTCCCTCTAATACATTCAGAGGCTTCTATTTCTTCTATCTTCCAATCTCTTGAGCATAGTCCCGTGTCAATACTGGATCCTCTCTATGTTCCCTTTGCTCCTGTCTTCCGTCAAGCCTTTGTAGATTCTTTCTCCTCGTGTAGACCGACCAGGGCATATCAGAAGAAGATGAAACCCTAGAACTTACACCAGAGTCTCCGCTAGAAGAAAAAGTGGGAGACTTGGTTACTTTTGGAAAAAACAGTTACTTGATAGTTGATGTCTTCGAGAAAGAGATAATGGAGTTAGGAGATGAAGTAGATTTACACTTCAAGAGATTCAACAAGTTTGAAGTTGTGGATGGTGATGCTCCACTAGACCATCACTTCTACAACTACATTTGCTACCGCGTCTGTGCAAACATGGAGAAAGAGTGGAAATTCCTAGAGAGAGGATTAGCCTTGAAGGAGAAGAAAGGAGTGAGCTTTTTCGTGTGAAGTTATAAAGAAAGAAGAGAAGTGATAAGAGTTGCTGTAACTGTGACAGATTATCATCAGAATCATCATGACTTGTTCTTTTTTGACGTCAAGTTCCCTAAAGAATATCCATATCGAGCACCGAGTGTGTTCTACCATCCTTATGGCATTCCTTCGAGTAGTCCTGATGCTCAAAAGCCACTGAGATAGAAACTCTATTACAGCATATCAGATGTGTTTCTCCACATTCAAAGAGATTGTGTTGATGAACACCAACAACTCATGTCAGCAGATGCTAGAATTGCTGAATCAGCCGCTTGTGGGGTTTAGAGATTTCGTTAAAGGTTATCTTAGACAGAAGGCGCCTCTGATTATGCGCAACTTGATGGAAGAGCTGGATATGGAAAACGAAATGGACAAGAACTTGTTTTGGAAGATGTACATTGCCTTTGAAGACAATAAAGCTAATTGTCAGCATGTTCTTAACAGCGATCTTAGAGAAGAGCTAGAGGAATTGAAGCTGAGAGAGTATACATTCAGGGATCACTATTACTCTTTTTCATCTCACAGGTTTGATAGGTCTGATGGTATTAAGAAGACATCCAAACTCCATGTGTTTTATTTCTAACCTTTTGTTTTGCAGAACTTCAATATATGAGTTTCTTTTTTTGGGAATGAATCTCTGACCTGAAAGCAATGGATAAAATGTATATTGACTAGGGGAGGTGTGTTATGCTACTACTTCAATTTCTAAACAATCCAAAAACAATCATTGTCTTACTATTATTGAGCACAGATCCTTTGATCTACATAATCTTAATACCATTTTCTCTGCCTATAATGTAATACCATAACCAAATACATTTTGAAATGAGTCCTTATATGAGATCTGAATGATCTAAAGCTTGCTGGTTGGCAGACCAGTAGGATTGGCCCTGGACCTCTTTTCCACCACACGAGAGAGTTCCTTCACAACTTCTTTAGGAAAATGGCGAGGTTTGCTAAGCCATAATCCTCCATCCACCACCATTGTCAGTCCATTCACATATTTTCCTGTTATAACCAAACCAGGCCATGGTCCATCATATTTGTGTTGTTACATGTTCTCTTAACAAAAAAGAAAAAAGAGAGTGATTTGCTAACTCAGCATACCAGAATCACAGCTCAGGTAGAGTGCAGCCATTGCAATATCCCACTTCTCTCCGAGTTTAAAGAGAGGCATGTCTTCTCGTTGGGCTGTGCTTTCAATCTCCTCCGGTCCAAGTTTACTCATTCCCGGTGTACCTCCAATGGGACCTGGTGCAATCCCATTCACTCTGATATCATAATCAGTTCCCCACTCCAACGCCAAGTTTCTTGTAGTAGCATCAACTGCAGCCTATTTCAAGTTTCAAAATCCTAAGATCCTACTTGCTACAGCTTATCATAGTTTCCTTAATTCTTAATTTCCTAAAAGTAAAACTAAAGCTAATGAAGTCACCTTTGCTGCAGAAACATGTATTTGGTACCATGAAGCTGTATAGTGCAAAGTAGCACTTATGTTGAGAATCGAACCACCACCACTTGATGAGTCTCTCCCAGGCGCTCCTTTCTTAAGATACTTAAGTGATGCATGGCACATGTTAAATGTGCCTACTGCATCAATGTCTAAGACTGCACAAGTAAACAAAACAATGTTTCCTTTCAGCTAAACAACACTCAAAAGTACAAACTTTTCGAGCAAACATCTTCTCAAATAAAGGTTAAAACCTGTTCGGAATCCGTTGGTAGACAAATCCTCAGCTGCTACCAAGAAATTACCAGCTGCGGCATTAACAAGAATGTCAATTTTACCAAAATGTTGATAAGTTGATTCCACAACTCTTCTCGCATCTTCTGGCTTCCGAACATCACCTTCCAATCCAATAGCCTTAAAAAAGAAGCAGAATCAACGACACATTAAGCAAATCGTCACAGAACAGAATACAATCGAGGATCAAGAAAGAGATTTTCACCGGAATTCCAAGAGATCGGAGAGCGGAAACAGCGTCGTTGAGGACTTGTTTGCGTCGTCCCATGATGGCAATGGAAGCTCCATGTTTGCCAAACTGAGAAGAGATTTCAAAACCGATGCCTGATCCACCACCGGTGATAAGAGCCACCTTGCCTTTGACGACATCAGGTTTGAACGGAGACTCCATAGCCACACGTAATTTGGTAAAAGCTGAGGACAAAACTGAACCACTAGCGTGTCCCCTCTACGCTCTTGTCTTGTTTTTAAAACAAGTTGTTGTTTCATATTTAGTTAAATATCTCTCATTTTGTATAAAATTACAAAATTACAATATTTCCTTCTAATTTTCTAGTAAATTACCTATTTTTTACAGTCTATAATCGGCATTATTCGTTTCCTTAATGAGTGTTCAATACGGACTTTCGAATCTGATATTCTTCGTATTTCATTTTATCAAAATGTAATAATATTCAATCTAAAATTTTATTATTGCATATAAATGGTGTATAACACAAGATATATACAGAAATTAATTAAAAAAAATATAAAAAAAGAAGGTAAAGAGACCCAACCCTTTTTTTTGACTTTGATTTATCTGATTGATCTATGTAGCTGCGCCGTGCGCTCTGTCTCAAGCTTCTCTCATCTTCTCGATTAAATTTTCACACAAACCAAGCTTTTTCCTTTATCAGACTTTTTTTTTTTTTTGGTTCTCGATCTCAAATCACATCGTCTTTATAAGAATGGTTGAAGAGATTTGATTAAAACCTGATCTTATTCGTTTTCCCTTCGACTCAAAACTTTTTCCACCGACATTTGTTGGTGTAGAACTGTATGTGTAATCGTAAAAGCTTAAGATTTGGAACCCAAATTTTACTGTGATAACGGAACCGAGTCATGATATCTCTGCGTGGGGTTTATCTTGATGAAGTGGAAACCCTAATTTCAGGGACCTTGTGCACTCGCACTGTTTGCTCTCCCGCTCTCTAGTCACTTGTTTTCTCCATCTTTGTTCTATTTGGTAGCTTCTTTTACGAGTTGGCTTAGTAATGGCCTCCAGAGGTGGGAAATCTAAACCCGATATTGTAATGGCGTCGAAAGGTGGGAAATCTAAACCCGATTTTATAATGGCGTCGAAAGGTGGGAAATCTAAACCTGACAGTGATTCCAGAGCTAAGCGCCAGAAGGTTATACTCCAAGCTTTCATTTTTGACTTCATTTTCCTCCTGTAGATTCTCTTTTGAGCTCTATCACTACTAGAAAGTGTAAATGGGTTCTGTTTTTTTCTTTTAGACGCTGGAAGCTCCTAAAGAACCACGTCGTCCTAAAACTCACTGGGACCATGTTTTGGAGGAGATGGCTTGGCTTTCAAAGGTAATATAGAAGGGTGGCTAGTTTCATCATTTACCAAGAATTTGGTATGGATGCATGGTGTTTATCTGTTCATTGGTGAACTTTTTGTAGGACTTTGAGTCTGAGCGGAAATGGAAGCTGGCGCAGGCGAAGAAGGTTGCTTTGAGGGCCAGCAAAGGCATGCTAGATCAGGCTTCTAGGGAAGAAAGGAAGTTAAAGGTTCTCTCATCTGTTTCTCTTTTTCTCTTTCAGACTACTTAACACTCTCCAGCGTTTAGTTTTTAAGTGACATAATTGCTGCTTACAGGAAGAAGAACAGCGATTACGGAAAGTAGCACTCAGTATCTCAAAAGACATGAAAAAGTTTTGGATGAAAGTTGAGAAGCTGGTAATTCTCTTCATTTTCTTCCAAGGCCTTGAAATGTTATGGTGTGGCATAACTTCTGTGTTTCTGAAATTTGTTCTTCTGTGTGGTCTTGCAACTTTATAGGTACTTTACAAGCACCAGCTGGTACGAAATGAGAAAAAGAAGAAGGCTATGGATAAGCAACTTGAGTTTCTGTTAGGCCAAACCGAGAGGTCTATATGGAATGTTTCTTACATAGTTTTGTAATTCTGGACATATTTATAAGAACTTAATCTAACCTGTTTGTTTATGTTAGGTACTCAAAA
>JAKUCM010008425.1:0-41729 GCA_023374145.1 Lepidium sativum
CTGTATACAATCCTAGTTTTTCGTTTACGAATCAAGCAGAATATATAGGCGTGTATCAGTTACGATTATATTTAATTTTTCTTTTTGCTAATCAATTGAGAGACCCTTCAAAGCTTTCATTTTCTCATTATACACAGGATATCAACAAAAAATTGTTTAAAAAAAAAGAAAGAAAAGATGGTAAGGGTTCGTTTTGGTTCAAAGAGAAAGTCGAAAACGGCGAAGCGGTCTTCTAAAAAATCAACCATTGATGGCGACATTCCGAATGATGTCACCCATTACCATCTATCAACACATCATGAACCTCTGATGTCTAATATCCCGGCAAACGATGAGCTTATTCCAACGGAGAATAATATTCTCGCTCTGTATCATCCACCAGAAGTATTTACTGGCTTTGGGTCAAGCACTTGTGATGATAAGAAGAGAAAAAAGTTGTGACATTGAACAGAGTGATGATGATGATGCTGTGGGAGATACGGTTGCTTCACGTCTTCTGAACCGACGGTATAAAGCAAGTGATAAACCATCCTGTTCAAAGAGGAAAAAAACTACATTATATTCATCTCCATCGGAGTTCTCCGAATACATTGACAGATTTATCTCTGCTGCTGCTGAGGAAAAGTATAAGGTACTACTTACCAAAAAATTAATTCCAGATAATTTAATTTCGTCTACAGACATAGAATCTGTTAAATCCTGGATTGATTCTGTTGGTTTGACTCCTACTATCACTTTTTCTGGAAAATTTGATCCCTATGTTGTTAAGGAGTTTTGGGCTAACTTACAGTTGTACCGAAAGATTCAACCTGTCTGTCTGTCTTTGTAAGGGGTCATAAGTATGAGGTTTCTGGGGAAAAAAATAAATGAGGTTTTTGGTCTGCGTGATTTCGATGATAGAGAAATAATAGAAGATTTGGATTGGATTTCTATTAAGGATATGACTGTTTTATTGACTAAGGCTAAGAAATCAAGTTTTAGCAAGATTGTGATAGCTACGAATTTTCCTAAAGAGCACATAGAGTTATACAAGTGTTGTTGTAAGAACGTGGTTTCCTACTCTCAATGAAGCTTATGCGCATCCAAAGCGTTGTACTTTGTGCTACCAGATAATTACCAACAAGAAATTCAACCTTGGTCGAATGATGTTTTAAACATTTGATTTTGGTTGGTAAGAAACTGTGGTCAGATATCACTCTACCATACCCTGATATGATCTGGAAACTTCTAAATGATCAATATGAGGTTGTTGGTTGATCATTCAGATGGATTTTCACAATGTTGATGATACCCTTGTTATAAAAAAAAAGAAAGCCATATACCCGATGTGCAACAAAGAGAGGAAGTTTCATCCAAATCTTCCCTCAACTTCCGAGAGGCTCTTGAGAAGATAGTTGAAATATTGTAACTCAGTTCTATCATCAGGTTGTAGTTTTGTAAGAAATTTACTTACAGTATTGCTTTCTGTTGTTGTTTATTAACATTGTTTTTGTACATTTCAGCAAAAGAATGACACTGAAGGTGATGCTGAAGAAAATTAGGGAGCTGTTGGTAGTCAAGAATGCAAGTTATATTTGTAGTCTCAGCTGGGACACAAATTTGAACGTTTCTGATATGATGTCTTTTGTTCTGTAGGGTATGTTTTTGTAAACATTGTTATCATCCGTTCTTTGCTTGAACAATTGCTTTAAACCTACTTACTACTATTTTATCGGATTAAGTAATAATTGTATTTTATTATCAACTCATAACTAGCAGCTTTAGTAACTACGATGATATTGGGAAACTTAAGGTGTTATTCAGCTTCTATTTTATTAGTTACTACAAAATATTTCTATTACCATTTTTTCAGTTGTGCCTATCGACTTATATTATCTCATTTGTACATTGTTTAACTTCTGTTTATTCATTTCTAAAATGGAGACATTATTAACAGGAATTGTAATATATTAATTGAAGTCAATGATGAGGAAACATTAAAAGAATATATGTAGACAATAACAGAGATTATCAATTACAACCTCAATTTTTGTAAAATTTTACAAACGTTTTACAAAACATGTAACCAACCACACGATCAACAACTGCCCACGGTTGAATTTTCGCACACCGCTTTCTCCCCCCACTACTGTGTAAATTTTCCCTATATTTTCGTACACTACTCTATTTTTCTATTCCTATATATGTAACAGAGATTATGTTATCTCTGTAAACAACAAAATTAACAAAAAAAAAACATTTTTTCTAATTAACCCACACATATGCGTGGGTATCCCCTAGTAAGATTTGAGAATGCAGACCAAGTTCCAAAAAAGTGTTAAGGTTGCTATGTTTTTTGGTTCGTTAATTTGATTGATTGTTAAGTTTATCTATTTAGAAATATAAGAAAAAAAGAGTGCTTCTTAATGCTTTTCAAATTGCAAGTGGCATTTAGCCTAGTGGCATGTGGTAAGTCCACAAGAGGCATGCGCACTTGCACATCCTGGGATCGAGTCCCCCACGCTTGCATTTGCAATAACTTGGCTAATGGGCCGACTATTTCTAGCCCAATGTTGACAAAACAAATGCTTTTCAAATTTTAAATTAAATAAAATCGGGTGTACCTCGATATAGTTTCTAGTAATATAAAAAATAACTAAAACAGATTTTTTGTAACTTCCTCCCAACAATCTTCACTTTCTCCACCTCCTTCTCTCCTGATCCACCTCTTTCTCTCATTTTTTTCAATTCTACGATTGGAAGTCTTTTTCTACATGAAAATAGAAGAAGTTTTCACTTCTTTTCCCATGATTTCTATTCTTTCTCTCCTGAAAAGGTTTGAGGAATAAACATTGAATTATTTTTCCATGTACTTTCATTTGTTATCATGATTCTTGATTCTTTTGTTTTTTATCTGCAAGCATTTCCCGATCTATATATTCAAGGATTAGCAAATATCGACTACGAACAATCCATCTCGAAATTCGAGTTTGAGTTTGAAGAAAGGAAATTTATTGAATGATGTGAGATAGCTCATGTACAAAGAGGTTAACTAAAACCAACAACATAAGCTTTACTTTTACGAATCTCTTAAACTCTTTTTACAAATTTTGGAATATCATCCATCGATGTTGCAACGAGTATTTATAAGGAGAAGAGAACATCAACTATCATTTTCTGTCTAACTTTTATGAATGCATTTTGACATCCAGCAAAGTGAAACAGTTCAAACAAAAGTTTGTCCGACTTGAAAAACATAATGATGATGAAAACGAACATAACTCTCCTTCAGTCCAGAGAAAGCACACTACAATTTCAGTCTGAATGATTACCAGGTATCTGAACATTTTAAACTTTAGCATGTATCTGTGTAATTTGACTTGTGTGTGGTGCAGATCTAAATATTAAAAAAGTGAATAAACAAAACAAAATAAATTCTAATAAATGAGCATGTTCAAAGCACATACTCTTTCTGTTTTTAAAAAAATGATGTTAAAGAAAAAAACTTGTTCCAAAAATATTATTTTTAAAAAATTTCTACGTAAATTCGATAAACTATTGATTATAAATTATAAATTTTTAAAATATTAATTGAGTTTACTGTATTACTATTGGTATAAAGTTATTGAAAATTGTATATTAGAGGAAAATCATATTTGAATTATTAAATATTTTTTTAATATGTGTAATTTTTCTAAAACATCAAATATTTAGAAACAAAGGGATTGATCTTATATATTAAAACGGAAAATGTTATTATTCTGGCCGTCTTATAAACATTATGATAAAATTAAATTAAAGTTCATAACACCCATTAAAAATAGGCATAATATATGTTTTATTATAATTTTTATATAAAATTATACATTAATAAAAATTTAATAGAAAAAAATATAAAAACTAAAATTTAACTACAAATATATCAGTTACAGTTCTGGTTAATTATTCGGTTTCGCTTCGGGATTGAGTTCAGTTTTTTGGATATATACATTAAAGTCTCGTTAATATATTTTATCAGGCTCGATTTGGATTCGATTCCTCTAATCCTATCGATTTTGGTTTGAGTTTTAGACCTCTAAAACAATATTCTAAAATATCAACACATGTTTAAGAATATAAATTAATACGAGTTTAAAATAAAAAAAATCTCGCGTGATTGTTACAAATTTTAATATAAACATATAAAATTAATAAAAATTTAATTTTAAAAAACTCTAAAATTTAAAATTTAATAAAAATATATCAGATACAAATTTAGTTATTGATTCGGTTTTGATTCTGGTTCGAAATTGGATTCAGTTTTCTGAGTACATATATTTACGATTTTGGTTTTTTCAATTTAAGATATATATTATTTTGATTCAGTATATGGTTCCTCTAATACAATATTTTGGTTCTTTTGATTTAAGGTATATACTATTTTCAGACAAAGTTTGGTTCGATATTGATTGAGTTCATATATTTTTATTCAAAATTAAAAAAAAAATTAATACTTTTATAGATTTGGTTCTTGATTTGGTTCAAGATTGGATTTGGTTTGTTTTTTTTAAAATTACCTAGATTTACTATTGGAGTTATTTTGTTAGATTTGGTTCCTTTAATTCTAGTTGATTTTAGTTTGTGTATCAGAAATTTAAAACAATAAATCAAAAACAATACTTAAAATGTAAACACTGTTTTAAAAATTTAAATTAACATAAGTTAAAAAAAATCATATCTCATGTTAGCATATGTATAATGCTAATATTTTATTATTTTTGTTTCACAACTCTAGTTTATTTATGCTAATATATAATTATGGAAAGTTATTATTAGAGCCAACATTTTGATAATCTCACATTAGGTTTTCGTAATTCGGAAAATTTTAATTCGGCAATGTTGGCCAAACAATTGTGGCGTATGATAGATATCCAGACTCACTGTTGGCGAAGGTGTTAAAAGAGATATATTATAAAGACTAGTGTCTTTTACAGGTGCCTTTAAGAGCACCCTCCTCATATGGTTGGCGTAGTCTATATTCTGCTAAGGATTTGGTGGTCAAAGATAGTATACGGCTAATTGGTAATGGCAAGAGTATACAGGTGTGGGAGGATCCCTGGATACCAGATATATATCTGCGGCCTGCCATTTGGTTAAACTCACATCTGTTTTCGGAGATTACTATGGATCAGTTTTTTGACGACAGTACTAGTAGTTGGAGGGAGGTATTAGTGAGACAATACTTTGCTGATAGCGATGTACAATTAATTTTGGGAATCACAATTTCTCGCCAGCTCCGGTCAGATTCTTGGGGGTGGCATTTCACCAAGACAGGAAGATTTTCTGTCAAATCAGGTTATAATTTGGCCAAAACTTTGTCTAGTTCTTGACAAATTCAGGTTGGGCCGACTTTTAATGCTTTGTATAAGCAAATCTGGAGTTTGGACTATCCAAATAAGATTAAACATTTTATTTGGCAAGCTCTATCGGGATGTATTGCGGTCAATAAGAACCTTTCCAGGAGAGGATTTGGGTGTGATAGTGGGTGTTCTCGTTGTGATGCAGATCATGAATCTGTCAATCTTGTTTTGTTTCAGTGTCCACCTGCTTTGCAAGTTTGGGCTCTGTCGTGCATTCTGGCAGCGCCAACTAGTTTTCCTGGATCATCTATTTGGTTCAATTTGGATTTTTTGTTCGGGAGGTTTAGCATCTGATGATGTGCAGATGTTCCCATGGATATTATGGAATATATGGAAGGGGAGGAATAATTTTTGTTTCTCTAGCTTGGATACAGATCCCTGACGGATTTTAAGTGTTGCAGCTTCAGAGTATTCTGAATGGACTAAGGCTCGGGTTGCTGTTTCGAAAGATTGTGTGGTTATCAATGCTCCTGCTGTTGGAGTACAATCATCTTTAGCTTTCCCAACCACAACTAATATGCAGTTCACTGGTTTCAAATGTTATGTGGACGCGTCCTGGAAGCCTAGCGACCGTTATGCGGGTTTAGGTTGGTTGTGCTTTCCAGATTCAGTGGGTGGTGAACGTAGGGGTGCAAGGCGATTTCCACGAAGTCTTTCGGCGTTACATGCGGAGGTCAAGACGCTCTTATGGGAAATGGAGTCGTTAGCTGCAGTAGGAATCACAGTTGTGGAGTTCTCGACGAATTATGGAACAGTCTTGTTGATTTTTGACCAACCAGAAGAGTGGCCTGCTTTTAGGCCTTATCGAGAGGAATACTCAAGACTTTGTTCGCTGTTTTCTGGTATTTCGTTATCCAAAATTTCGAGCGCTAAATTATAAAGCAGATTATCTAGCTCGTCTTTTTAGGAGTGTCTTCCCACTTAACTGATGTAATTGTTTCTCTTTTTGATATAATATTATGCCGTAGACAAAAAAAAAAAAGAGTAAATTATGAAATTACATCAGAACCCTTAAAATTGAATTATACAGGTCCGTCGGATTAAAAAATATAAAAAAAATAAAAAATTTAAAAAAGAGAGAACCCTAATGTCTCTTTTGTTACGAGCCGTCTTTCCTCACAGTCTGCTCCTTCTCTTTCTCTTCATCTTGAAGAAGAAAAAATCGCCGGTCAGCACCATAACGAAGAAGTAGAAGATAAAGACCGGTTTTACGAGAAAGGAAAGTGAAGACTACCTGAGCTGACGGAGCTACGTGAAGCAAAGCTAATTCAATTATTCACCCTCGTAAGTTCTCGTACCCTTGATTTTTCTCTTTTAGCTGTATCAGTGGAGCCTTTAGGTTTTTCTTTGAGCGATTTTGGGTGTAATTATCTTCATGTAACCCTAATTCCATATACCTTTTACACTTGGTTATTTGGTTTTCGTGCTCTATGATTCAAATTCGATTTTTCCAGTTTTATTTCTTGTGTATAAAATGTGGAAAGTTGAGAGATTTATCCTTTCTTCTCTTTTCTATCAGAAAAGTTCGTACTTTGGCCAACTTGAATCAGCAGCAGCGTTTATATAAATTTCACAGAGGATGGGAGCAGTAGAGCTTTTGGACGATTCATCAAGCCTATATAAAGCGAACTCTGTTGAAAACATCGATTTATCTGACACGGATTTAGTGCTTACCGTCAGGAATGCCCTTACATCTGTTCAAACTGTGAGTATTGTACAAGTCTTGTATATTTATGTATCATGGTTTCATTTATGTCATGCGTCTTGATACTAGATTATTGCTCCTCTGCCTATGCCAGGGGGAATCAGACCTTTACGATGAGGTTGTTGGAGTTATGCACATCAAAGAATATTCTGATCCTGATGCAGTGGCACAGCTTGAGGTGTGTCCTATTCTTCCAGTCAATTCTCTTCTTTCACGTGTTTTTGCTAACGTTTTATCATTTTGTTGTTTAACAGACAGTCTTGAAGGCTCTGTCAGGCTCTGTGGCTTGCATTGATACTATTCACCATCAAAAGCTTCTTTCTGCGGTAAGTTTCTTTTCGAATTTGAAGTTACTTCTAATTAGACTAGTATAAGATGGATCTTCCACCCAGTTACCTTGAATTTCATCCCAATTATCATGTTTCCAGATTTTTGGAATGAAATTGTGGGACCATAGAGCTAATGTCATGGATGCATTGGTGAACCTAGTTACATCACTGGTATACAACTCAACACTTACCCTTATGCCGAGTATTATTTAGTCTAGGTGAGGAGGTAGACAAGTTTTGTAACTTTTGTTTTGCCTTTTTATTTTATCACAGGCTGTCACTAGTGGAAAGTACCTGGACTCCTGTCTGAATATGCTCATAAGCAACTTCCTTCCACCTTCTTCGGTAATAAATAAACTTTCACACCCCCGTGTAATCAACAAGAAAATGGAGGTTCTTTCTCGGGTGCATGCAGCGCTTCTGAAAATCAGTTATTTGGTTCCTCTTGCTCCCTCAAGATTAGTGCCTATGCTCTCCCAAAAGATGCCCAAAATACACAAAAAGGACTGTGTGAGTTTCTTTTTGTTAAATTTCGGACAATGTAGTTGTAAGCTTATTAATGCAATAAACTTAATACAAACTGTCTAAACGTCTTGCAGCTGATAGTAGTATATGTGGAGAATTTATTAAAGTTGGAGAACAGCTCAATCGGACAAGTTGGTGGCAGTGTGATTCTTAATGTAGTAATGGAGAGGCTGCGAGATTTAGATGTAAGTAGACATAATATGTTTATACAATTGAGGTCATTAATTAACTTGGTATTGGTGAGTGAATGATATACTGGTGTGTACTTACAGTTAGAGATTGGATGGGATGACATTCATCAAGAGGACTCTAGTAAAGGCATGTTTGATATGGAACTTGAAGATGAAGTTGAAGGCATTAAGAATGCTGGGGACGAGGTAAGCTTAGTGTTTGTTTTGACTATTAGTTATGTTTTCTTTTGGCATCGATTAAAAGTTGAAATATTTCAAGTTAGTGAAGGAACGTTCTTTACAGTGGACCATGAGAGTTTGGACTTGATTTTTCTTTGCAGCTTTCGGTGGGACCCCTAAATCAGGCTACAGCAGGCGGAAATATAGTCTCTGACTTGTTGGACAAATTGATGGTCATCGCGTTTGAGCATCTTGAATCCTGTCAAAATGATAATCGTTTGGATCAGGTATGGCACCAGATGGAGCCTCACTGGCATGTCTATACTCTCCGTAATAATGGACTCATAGATCTTCTGTTTTACATGATTTTGGCAGGTGTTTGAAAACCTTTTCCAGTCATTTGAGCACTTCATTCTGAACACATACAAATCGAAATTTTCCCAGGTAGACCACATAGCTATCAAGTTTACACAATTCTGGACATCATTTTAGATAAGTAACTCTGGTTCACTGATGACATGAGATGTTTTAAACTCATTTTTACTTCATCTGCAGTTTCTGATGTTCTATGCCTGCTCACTGGATCCTGAAAATTGTGGTGTGAAATTTGCAAGTAAGCTGCTGGATATCTTTCTCTCCAATAACAAGCCTCGACCTGCTAGGCAAGTTTCCATCGTCCTTCATGGTCGAAATTTTCCCATTCACTGCATGATATGTTCTGTTATTGTTGTAGTCACAAGTTAATTGTGCTTTATTTTTTTCCTCTCCTTAAACAGGATGAGTGCGGTGGCTTATTTAGCTAGCTTCTTGGCTCGTGGAAAGTTTTTGCCTGTTTCCTTTGTGGCTATCATGTTGAAAAGGTTGGAAAAAATTTCCAAAAATGTTATACCTCAAAACATAATCGTTTAATCTGATTGAAGCTTCAATTTAACATTGATTCTGTTGTATCAAATATTTTAGGTTGGTAGATGAGTGTGCCAATTACTGCAGAATTTGTAATGATGATTTTAGGCCTGAAGCACATCAGATTTTCTACTCCGGATGCCAGGTATATATGCCCAATTTTGTAACCATACCGTTTCTATGTCATCTTTTAATATATACTTTTTTACGTAACCTGACCTTTTAAGTTTTTAAAGAGTCAGTAAAAGTATGTGGTGACATGTTGTTTAAACCCGCATTTGACTTAGTTTTGTGACCACAGGCGATCATGTATGTCCTCTGCTTCCGGATGAGATCCATCCTTGATGTTCCTCGCTTTCGGTCCCAGCTTACAACATTGGAGTCAATCTTAATGCACAAACTAAATCCATTGATGGTAAGTCCCACATTTTTTTCACATAAGGTCATGTGTTTTACAAAACTGATTCAAAGTATGCAAAGCATAATAAGCGAATTTATGTTTTGAAAACAGGTATGCCTTCCATCAGTAGTTGCAGAGTTCCTTAGACAAGCTAAAGCAGGTGGTCTATTCATTGTATCAGACTCGTTCATTTTTGATGACCTCGAGTCTGAGCTTTCCCGTGCTTTCGGTGGGTGTGAGAGGCTTGACACATTCTTTCCCTTTGACCCTTGCTTGTTGAAAACCTCCAACAGGTAAACCATTGCACTGAGAGTTCATAATTCGGAAGATATTGTTATATCTCAAACTAATGGTGGTTTTTGACTTCTGCATTTGCTTTGCTGATATTGAAGCTATATCTCCCGAAATTTCATCTACTGGTCAATGGTGAGGGCCACCTATGATGAAGGAGAAGAAGATGATGATGCTGAGGTAATTGTGAATGGAGATGTAGACAGTGATGAAGAAAACGAGGCTGATCTTGATTATAACATGAACAAAATGTCCATAACGCCTAAGCACTCTTTCAAAAGAACGATGGAAAGTGAGAAACTTATGAGAATGCCTTCCAAAATCAGACCTTCCACTAGCCCTAAATCCTTGTAATTTTGGGGGTCTTGAACGCATTTTTGTTGTAGTAACATGTAACCAAGACTCGAACCCTAAACTTATCAATATATGAAACAATGCTTTGAAATAAAAATCGCTTATATTGTGACTCGCTTTATATACTATGAGTTAAAGGAAACAACAACACGAGATATCATCTTTGCTTCCTCTATAGCTAAGGCTTCATCAATAATTGCTTTCGCAGCTTCTTCATTCTCAACCTTTTCTATATGGTTCCAAGCCTCTTCATTAGATCATCTTTTGTGAACCAACTAGTAGGGATTTTTTACTAACAACACTTGTCCAATTAAAAAGAAAAATTCTTCCAGACTCCATCACTTGCCAAGATTAAGAAGCAATATGTTATGCCATGGAGGGTATACACAAGAAGGAGAAGAAGGGAAGAGGATCAAGACAATAAAGAAGTGAGACAGGTGGAGAAGGCGGAGCTGTTGATCAAGAGTTAGAATGAGTCGTTTGTAATCGAATGGTTGTAAATATGTTAGCAAATTGATAGAAGCTTTGTAAAGGATATAAGAACTTGAGAAATCAGTTTTGGGGATTTCTCAAGAGAGAATTGTGTAAATAATTGCTTAATTGAGTAAAGAAGAAATTACATAGTGAATTCAAGAGAGTTTCAGAGGCAAAAATCTTTCTAATTGGTGTGTGAGTGAGCTCACTTCAATTCCTCTCATGCGCGTCCGACGGATCTTTCTTCGTCTACGGAGATTGAAGCTTACTTTGGTGTTAATGATGCTCGAATGGGGCAGCTCGAGGACCGCCTCGGAAGAGTCGAAGATGGGTTGTGAGATGTGTGGAAAATGGCGGAAGAACGCCAGGACTCGATGAGTGATCGTTTGGACTCAATTCTCACGCTCCTTGGGTCTCCGAATTCGGCGGCACGACATCAACACGCGTTGCCGACGATAGCGGAAGAGACAACATCGGTATCGGCAATTCAATCGTCGAGTGTTTGCAAGATTGCAAAAACGACACACCCATTGCCTCGACAATTCAATCGTTGAGTGTTTGCAAGATTGCAGAAATGACACACCCATCACCTTTATCTCCAAATGCAAATGCTTCGATGGGATTAGCTGCGGCATTAACGAATCGGGAAACATTGTTAAAGAAGATCGATATACCGATCTTTGACGGATCCGATGCTCACACATAGCTGAGTTTTTTTGGAAAGATTCTTCCTTCTCGGTAAGTACTCCGACGCCAAAAATTTGCATTGGTGGCATTGGGGTTGTCGGGAAAGATCTTGAGCTAGTTCGATTGGGAAATCAGTCATGCTCTGTTCATTGATTGGGAAGATTTTCGAAAATTGTTTTTGCTATGATTTGGGTGTAGTCAAAGTGCCTATCTAGTGGATCGCTTACACAATTTAACTCAGAAAGACTCTATATAAGATTATGTTGAGAAGTTTCAGAGATTCTCAGCACCAATGGTAGAACTCACAGAGAACCATCAAATTGCGATACTCGGAATACAGTGGCTAAAAGCACTGGGAATTTGTCAATGTGATTTTGACAACCAAATTTTGTCTTTCTCTTACCAGGGTCAACGAGTGACACTTTGTGGTGATCCCTCTTTGCATGACGCTGGATTGCCGTTCCAGAAACCTGTGGGAAATGCATCTTTGTTATTACCGGAAGACAGCATCAACACAACCAGAGCTACTAACATCTCGCCTAAGCCGCAACTGCCACTGATTCCCCGGAAATTGATGTCCATATTTGAGGATGTCTTTGTGGAACCTCAGAGTTTACCGCCTCTGTGTGGCCATGAGCATGCCATAAACTTGGTACCGGGAACAACTCTAGTGAGTATTCGACGCTAACGTTACCCACATGCTCAGAAGGAGGAAATGGAAAGACAGTTTAAGGATATGTTGGAGAAAGGTGTTATTCGCCGCAGTCATAGCCCCTTATCTAGTCCAGTATTGTTGGTCCCAAAGAAAGACGTGGCGCTTTTGTGTGTACTATAGAGCTCTTAACCGCATCATAATACCAGATAAGTTTCCTATTCCAGCAATTGATCAATTACTCGATGAATTGAATGGTTCTTGTGTCCACTCTAAGCTGGATTTGAGGTCTGAATATCATCAAATTAGGATGAGGGAATCTGATATAGATAAGACAGCCTTCAAAACGTTTGATGGTCATTATGATTTTGTAGTTATGCCATTTGGCTTAACCAATGCCCCTGCCACATTCCAATGCTTGATGAATGAAAATTTTAAGGCCATTTTAAAGGAATTTCATCTTAATATTTTTCGATGACATTTTAGTATACAACCATTCTTTGTATCAGCATGTGGATTACCTCTTTCAGGTTTTTCAGGCCCTTCAACAACACAAGTTGTATGCTAGCAGCAAAAAGTGCTCGTTTTTGCAAAACATAATTGATTATTTTGGCCACATTATTTCGGTGAAGGGTGTGGCCACTGACCCTAGCAAGAATGAAGCCATGTTAAACTGGCCTACTCCAAGGAATGTCAAAGCTCTGCGAGGGTTCTTGGGACTTACTGGTTACTATATACGTTTTGTGCGGCATTATGGAGTGATAGCTAAGCCCATGACAACATTACTGAAGAAGGAGAATTTCTATTGGTCATCGGAGGCTCAAGTTGCATTTTATTAACTGAAGAAAGCTATGATGGAGGCTCTAGTGCTCTCGTTGCCTGATTTCTCTCAGACTTTCATTGTCGAGGCAGATGCATCTGGATTTGGGTTGGGAGCCGTGTTGATGTAATACAATAATCCAATTGCTTATTTCAGTCATGGATTAACAGAGATGGAACAACAAAATTAAATCTACAAAAGAGAGCTGATGGCTATAGTTGTCTCAATTCTGAAATGGAAACACTACCTCTTTGGCAGAAGATTTGTAGTTCGGACAGATCAGAAAAGCCTAAAGTTCTTGTTAGAACAGAGATAAATCTCGATGGATTATCAGAGGTGGCTAACCAAGTTATTGATCTATGATTTCTCGATTGAGTACAAGCCAGGAATTGAGAACAAAGCAGCTGATGCCTTGTCGAGATGTATGTTGCCAGAAGAAACAATCGTCGTGTCCACAACCTTTGCCATGACAGTTTTGAGGTCTTTAGACATGACTAAACTCCATCAGGAGCTAGATAATAATGCTGAGATTCGGGCGTTACGAAATCAAGTCTTTATAGCAAAATTATCATCGCCATTATATACGATGCGTTATAATCAACTATTCTACAAGGGTAGGCTCTTACTACCTAGCTCATCTCCTTTTATTCCATTTTTGTTATCCGAATACCATGATTCCCTGCGTGGTTGACATGTAGGAGTGTTAAAGACCCTATATCGGTTACGGTTGCAGTGTCATTGGAAGGGCATAAAAGCATCCGTGGAGAAGTATGTCTCGGAATGTGCAACTTGCCAGACACAAAAATATAGCACCCTTTGCCCGGCGGGTATCTTGCAACCATTGCCGATTCCAAAGCAAATTTGGTATCATCTTATTATGGATTTCATTGAGGGTCTTCCCCTATCTAGTGGCATGAATGTGATCTTAGTGGTAGTGGATCACTTGAGTAAGTTTGCGCACATCCTCTGGTTGCGACACCCATTCACGGTAGCAGATATTGCAGCCAAATTTACGAAAGAAATTGTGAGGTTGCACGGTATTCCTGAGTTGATAATTTCCGACAGAGACAAGTTTTTTCAAAGCTTGTTTTGGAAAGAGTGTCACAAGCTCGCATGCATTAAGCTCAAATTTTCCACGTCATATCACCCCAATCCGATGGGCAATCCGAGGTCGTCAATAGGACACTGGTGACATACTTGTGGTGTTTCACCTCTGCTCATCCTCTAAAGTGGTTCTCTTATCTCAGTTGGGGGAATTCTGATATAACTCCTCCTATCACTCGGCATTACATACGACACCATTTAAAGGTGGTGTATGGTCGTGAGGCTCCTCATATTGTTCCATTTGAACAAGTATCTACAACTAATTTCGACTTGGAAAAGTCTCTGCAAGAGAGTGATCTAATATTGTCAGAAGTTCGGCATTATCTTCGGCATGTTCAGAAGCGAATGAAGAACACTGCAAACAAACATCACAGGGATTTGGTTTTCACAGTAGGCAACAAAGTTGATCTCAAACTGCGCCCTTATAGGTAACAGTCAGTGACCAAGCGCATGTGCCAAAAATTATCTGCTAGATTCTATGGCCCCTTTGTTATTCTGGAACGGATTGGTCAGGTGGTGTATCGACTTGCATTGCCACCAGAGTGTCGCATTCATCCGGTGTTCCATGTCTCGTTACTGAAGCCAGTACTCGGACAACATCATCGGGTAAACCCTTTACCTATAGCTTTGAATGATGCTGCAGAATTTGTCTTGCAACCACACACCATTAGCGAGACAAGATACAACTCAGTGGGAGAATCGGAGGTCCTTTTGTCTTGGAAAAGGGTGCCAAGCCACAAGAGTAGTTGGCTGCTCATCAAGGATCTCGTTCAGCAATTCCCAGTTTTCCAGTTTAAGGACAAGCTGAGTTTGAACGGACAGGTAGTTGATATACCATGGAGAGTATACACAAGGAGAAGAAGGGAAGATGATCAAGCCAATAAAGAAGTGAGACAGATGGAGAAGGCTGAGCTGTTGATCAAGAGTTAGAATGAGTCGTTTGTAATCGAATGGTTGTTAATATGTTAGCAAAAAGATAGAAGCTTTGTAAAGGATATAAAGTCTTGAGAAATCAGTTTTGGAGATTTCTCAAGAGGGAATTGTGTAAAGAATTGCTTAATTGAGTAAAGAAGAAATTACAGAGTGAATTCAAGAGAGTTTGTGAGGAAAAACTCATATCACAATATGAAAGCTATGACATAGTCAAATGATAAAATGCAGGAAGAGAAAAAACAATTGCAGAAGTCGTCCATGGTTTTCATCTTTTAAATCTCACTGGTATTACGTTCAGCGATCTTGAACTCTCACTCACATCATGCACAGAAAGACTGATTTGGACAAACATCAGAGTCTTTGAGTCCATATGCACATACATATCAATTTACCAAAAGCAGAGTGCAACCATAGATTGATCCTTAACGAAAAGGTCACTGAGATTCTTAACCAGTGAATCTTGAAGCAAATGTGTTAATTTTGAGTTTCTGAAATTTGGAAGTGTGAAAGCAAAGGTATGAAACTCCTCCACAGAGATGTATGGAGAGAGAGGTGTAATTATGGAAATGTTTAGACTAACTTCCATGGAATGTTGACTACTCTCTGTTGCCAATGCATAAATCACATCCCTAAGAGCTACAGCTCTCTCCCCTAATTTTTGTGGCCATGCACGAGATAAGAATAGTCTCTGGCTTTCTTTTCTCTGGGGATAATGGTTAAGAAACGATCATTTTTTCTAGGATTCCATCCCCTTGGTCTACTAAACCCTGTTTGTTTCCTGGTCGTTGGCGACCAGTCTCAGCTTACACCATTGATCACATAAGGTCATGTGTTGTTTGAAACTCATCCAAAGTATGAAATGCGTAATAAGTGACTTATGTTAAGAAAACAGGTATGCCTTCCATCAGTAGTTGCAGATTTCCTTTGACAAGCTAGGGTAGGTGGTCTGTTCATCGTCTCGAACTCGTTCACCTTCGATGACCTCGAGTCTAAGCTTTCCCATGCTTTTGGTGGGTGTGAGGGGCTTGATACATTCTTTCCCTTTGCTTATTGAAAGCCTCAACCAGGTTAAATCATTGCACTGAGAGTATCTAATTCGGAAGATATTGTTATATCTCGAAAGTTTGTGGTTTTGGACTCTGTTTCTACATTTTCTTGGCTGATATTGAAGCTTTATCTCCCGAAATTTTATGTCAACGACAAAGAAGAAGAAGAAGAAGAAGAAGAAGAAGAAGAAGATGCTGAGGTAATTGTAAATAACGGTTCGAACCCTAAACTTATTAGTATATGAAACAATACCTTAAAAAAGAAACTGCCTTGACTCACTGAGAAACCTAAATCATATCATCTATGAGTCAAAGGAAACAACAACACAAGAGATGTCATCTTTACTTCCTTTAGCTAAGGCTTCATCAATAATTGCTTTCGCAGCTTCTTCTGCATTCTCCATCTCATCAATATGACCCCAAGCCTCTTCATTCGACATCACCTGAAAAGAGAAACCAATCAAGATTAAGTCTAATATTTTCTGAAGCAATTTGTAAAGATTTTTTACTAACAACACTTATCCATCAGAAGAAAAACCTTCCAGACTCCATCACTAGCCAAGATTAAGAACTTCGTGTCATTGTGAATCTCGACAACCTCTATATGCGGCTTCACACTTATATGCTTTTTAAGGCTTCCATCTCCAAATGCACGGGTCATAGCTAGTTGTCCATCCACTCTCGGAACATTACCTATTCATAATAAATATTAAAATGAACTATGGTTTATAAAGATCCCAAGCAACTATATGTACTAAGAAATATACAAGGGACATGAACATTGATCTAATTTAATGGACCTGGCTTTTGAGCGACGAAACCACCTTTGCTTTTAATAAGGTCTTTCTCCTTTTCCGGATCGTGATCAACCGTAACTTGTTTGATTAAATCAGGTTTACGACACAAGATAGCTCTTGAATCTCCAACGTTTGCAACCACTAATTTGTTCCCGTCAATGACTATAGCCGTCACAGCCGTGGAACCACCTCGTGGACCAACCACGTTGTGGAGAATGTAGTCGTCTGTAGTTTTATACGCTCTCTTGATTGCCTTCTTAGGGTGTTTCCAAAACTCCGGCTTCAAGCAAAGAACAAAGAGTAATCTTGAATTTCAGTGAGATATTAATTCTCAAGTGTGGAAAGAGTATTTAGTAAACAAAAACCTGACTCAAGATGTTATCAAAGAGATGGTTCTGCAGATAATGCGCAACATCACGGCCTGAGTGGCCGTCAAATATAGCGTATAACCCAAGATTGTAGCCCTTGACGGTTTTGGTTTTAGTCACAATGTAATCTTCCATGCCGTGGCCCATTTGGCCTTTCACTAGATGGTATCCATGATCAAACCCACGTCTACAATGTCTTTTATCTTCCTTATCATCATTATCATCATGATCATAATCATCATGGAGTGTTTTTTCTTTTACACATAAGTGATCATCTCCTTCCTGGTTCTGTAGAAGTGGTTAACTTCCATGAAGTAAAGACCATATATAGACAGATATCACAAATATAACGAAATGTGGCACCTGAATTTGGACAGTATTCTTGAGATCTCCACTAGCTGATCTTCGCTTCTGAGTATAGAAGAGAGTTACCATAAGTTATTAATTGTACGCAATAGAACTTCGCGAGCACAATATTTGTGGGTGCAAACAGATTATTGGTACCTTGACTGCATGCACAAGTCGTTCCTCGGGACTGTGAATGAAGTTCTTAAGTAGGAATCAAGAAGTTTATCACGAGAAACGAAAAATAAAGAGAATTAAATCAAGTATATTGAAAAGAACAGGGAAAGAAAAGAACCTTGTTGGTCTTCTTCATTATATTGCTGGATATGAGTTATAATGTGCTTCTCTTAGACAAAGAGAGAAGAAGAAGGATCATGAGATGTTGCTTTAAATAGTTAATATGGCATAAAAATTGTTGGAGCGGTGCTATGATGCTGAACATCGACACGTCAGTTCCACAAATCACGCCTCAACAGTGCCACCACAAGTCTGCAGCCTGAGCCTGTGTGTTTAGGAGAATTGGCAATTCGGTTTCTTTAAACCGACCAGAGCACTTGGGAGTCAGATAATCAATCTCATGCTTCTGTTTCAGCAACTCCTTAATCCCTTCTGATTATTTCGGTGAGTATCACTTAACATTGCCTTTGGTAGATCAGATTTCAGGCTTAAGGTTTATGAATTGATTATAAGATGTTACTTTTCACGTATATAACGCACTTGTATTCTAAGATCAAAAGATCACACTTTTCAGTTGATGACATTACATTATCAAAACCTACCTACTGACGAAAACTAAACATATTAAGCCTGAGAGATCTGTACAGCAAAAAAAGAAAACAGATATAAACTAAAGTGGAAGTTGTGGACTTATCAATCCAATAATCTCTTTGATTCTCCGCTAAGTTCTCTCCGGACAAGCTTCAAGATCTCTATGATCTGCAAAGTCATCAGTAACATACTCAGATCATAAAAATCAAGCTTGAATGGAAACAAGGATAGCGCAGAGAGTGCGCTTACGCCAGGGTAATGCTTTAGGACTGGAGAGTAATGATCGAGAGCCATATATATTTTCTCAAGAATATCCAAATGCGTTTCAACCTCATCTCCAAGGAGATCAACCTGTGATTCAACAACCATATAAACATCATTTTAAGTTTCTTCTTCTACTAAAATCAGGGGTTATGAACACAATTCACACACTCTACTGCAACAAACTTATAGAAAATTATGATAGCATTCAATGGATAGGCATGATCTGAATCGATGTGAAAGGAGCAATCATGGCTCACCTCAGCCTCCGCCTTCTGGAGGTCACTACACTTCTTCTCCAGCCGTTGCTTGTACATAGATGCTTTCCCCTTGACTTCATTGATCTCATGTGACAGATCACTCAATTGCACCTGCATGCTTTTTAACCTAAGAGCCAGGAAAGATCTCACACTATTAATATCTCCATGCTGTTGAGCTAAGGGATAAAGTACTTGTATATGTCCATCTCTAAAGGCAACGAAGGAAAACAGAGATCAAAGTACCTAGAATTCGTATTTTTTGTCTTTTCCGCCACTAACCCCTCTAGAATGTTAAAACCTTTCATCAATTCAGGAGAAACTACCAAGTCGAAAGATACAAGCTGCTTCTTAAGTATTTCTATCTCTGCTTTTGACGCTGATAATTTTTCCTCCGTTTTCCGTTTCTCATCTTTTGTTTCTTCCACACTCTCTCTTGTTAGTTCTAATTCTTCTCTCAAATTGGATATCTTAATCTCATAACCTTCTATTTTTTCCAGCTCATGTGCCGAAACAACTCTCAGTGCTTCGATTTTATCCTCAATTTCTATTTGTTGCTCTTCTATCTGAGATTGCATATCGTTAATCTGTTGAGAGCCTAGCTCTAGCTTTTGTCTCTGTGTATCGAAGTTACTCTCAGCTATTTGGACTAAATCTTCCTTCTCCTTGACGAGACATCTAAGCCGATGAATCTCCTCTTTCAGTCTTTCCTTGTCTGCTACCTCTGATCTCAGAGTTCCTTCTGTTTCTTTTACACGCATGTCCAACTCCAAGATATTATTATGAGCTTCCTTCAAGGCTTCTTTGAATATGACTGCACAAAATTGGTCCATTATGAAGGACTCCATACAAGAGTCTTCAATTTCATCCTTGCTTTGAAGGCCTTCTTTACTTGCAAGATCTTCCATTATCAACTCATACGTTTCTCTCATCATACTATGCTCTAAATTTGTCTCCTGTTCTGCACATTTAATCTGGGCCACAAACTCCATTACAAAACACCCATAAACATCTTCATAAATAGAAGCTTCAACATGGGAATCCTCAATATCGGATTCGAGCTTTCGAACCAACTTTTGGTGATCTGCCTCAACTTGAGATAGCTGTGACATCTTCTCAGCAGCGTCCGAAAGTGAATCTTTCAATTGACGATTTTCCAAAATAAGAGAATCCAGCCGATGCTTAAAACCAGCATCGTCCTTGCCTTCTGACACCAACTTTTCATCTTCCATCAAAATCATATCTAATTTTGAGATTACAAATGGGATTTTCTTTTTCAGCGCCTCTAGCTCCTTGTCCTTACCCACAAAAGAAAAAGAGCCTCTTTCCTTTAAATTCAAATACTCACGCTTAAAGGTAAAGCATTTCTCTGTCATCTCTTGTATTTCATAATCATGGTCTCTTTTCATTTTACTCATCACGGTTTTGAAGTGAGAGATCAACCCATCTGGAGTTAAGTGTCTTAAAGTCTCACCATTCTCGGGGATTAAGCCAATAGAAGTCTCTTCATGCTTACCATTATCCCAAACTGAAGAAGCTGAATTAAGGCTTCCAGACATCTTGCGGTGCAATTGCTCCACTCTTTTCCGGTCACCTTCCTCTCCTTCCTCAATGTCCCCATTTTCATGATCCAACAACGATTTACGAATTGCCTCTAATTCCTGGCGCAGACCAGTAATCTCTTTGACATTTCCAAGTAGCAGACTTCTATGACCACCAAATTCAGCTTTTCGGTCCGACAATTTCTGTTCATACTCCTCCTTGAGACTCCGAACAAAACTAGCCACCACTGCAGACTCAATTTGTTTTTGACAATCATACTCCTGCTGCCACGAGGAGGGGAGTTCCATATCATTCTTTCGTTTCAACACAGTCTCTAGAATGCTCCTCAAGGAATCAAGCATTTTATCAACAGTTTTGGACCTGGTCCCATGCAGACTGCTGCCTAAACCCAATGTATCATCCACGGTGGCGCTTGATCCATTAATGTGAATATACTCTCTCAAATTGGTTAGCTCTTGAACGAGCATCAGCAACTGTTTTTTGGCTAATTTTTTAAGACTGCTTAAAGATCCTTGAGTAAGCCCATCTGGAGCGTCCAAAAACGCCTTATCATGCATCAAAGGGAATTCGTTTTCTTCAGAACCCACATGGTACAGAAGCAACGTCTCCTTAATTCTTGACAATTCAAGGTCTTTCTGAGCTATCTTCTCAGCAGCCTCAGACTCAACTGCAGTTACCATTCCCCTAATAATCGAATCACTCACTACTCGTGAGATAGTTAACCTATCATTTATATCTTCCCAGTAAGAATCTAAATCCTCGAGAAAATCAACGTCTGGATTCTCGTTCTCTTTAAGAACACCATTAATCTGGACTGATGATAACCCATCATCATGAAAATCTAAATTACCATTCTCAGCCATCACAATCTCCTCCTCCATAAGGATATAAATATAATGCCCACCACTCTTTCTCACAATTGCCCTACGGAAGGATTAATAGCTTTCTATAGTATAAATTCCAATGAATTTAATGAAAGCCAAGTTTTACAAGAAACAGAATCAACATTGAATAAATCAAATTCTTCCTGGTTTCTTAATCAATTTCACTGAGGAAAAGAGAGAAGAATGATTCTAAATAAAGCGTAACTCTATCCTACACCTTAACTCATATAACGAATTTGAAATTACAAATCCTTAAAAAGGAACTTCAAAACCCAAAATCCAACGACGAAAAAAGGGAGAAGCAACTTACAAGTAGCTGAATAGTTGCGGGAAAAGTGAAGAGAAGAGCTTGGATTTGGAGAGAATAATCTTCTTCCGCAATTTTAGGGTTTCCGAAGAAAACGCATAGAAAAAGGAAAAGAAAAGTGAAAGAGGCGCTACACCTCGGCGGAGCGGGAGACTCCAGGACAAATCTATTCCCAGCTCCCTTACTGGATTTTACGAAATTACCCCTCTTTATTTTGTCTTGTCTTACCTTTCATGATATATACACTATATAAATACGCGTATATTGTTACAAAAATAACTTTATACATATATACATATGTATATTGTTTTCTTTTGACACATATCTCCATCTTTTTTTTCTAATCAAAACATATTCTGATTTGAAAATATTCATATAAGATGCGTTAACATAATAAACACAAACTTTATATTACAACACAAACTATTTTACGAACTATTTTACAAACTATTTTACAAACAGAACAAGACAGAAAACAACATTATGCAACCATAACTAGTTATACATCATGTCATACTTTCTAATTCAAGAAGAGTTTAGTATTTTTTGGCTTTCGTTTATATTTATAGAATCAACAACGAAATCAGCTACATCGAGATATGGACATCACAGTCAAAAGAAGGTCTAACTTCATAATGTCCAACATTGCCAAAAACGAAGTTGGTTTCCTTTTGTTTTTCTTTTTTTCTTTTTCTGACTCTTGGTGTATATCAACAAAATAGTTTGGTGTTTGGCAGATGTATAACCAATTCCCTTTTATACCACACCTATAGCAACTTTCCTCATGTTTCCTTTTTCCAACTCTTTTTCTTTTGGTATTTTATTGTTCCTTTCATTGTTGAAATCATTATGATGAAACTTTCTTCCTTGTCCGCGTCCATTTAGATTTTGTAATCCTGAAACCGAAGGTTCAACCACTCATGTTTAGATTTTGGTAAGATCATATATTTCTGGTGATCAAAGCTATCTTTGAGTGATTGTCAAAGATAAGCAGGATCTTCTTTTGTTATATATTTATATTTTAAACCATCGTGGATATGGTGGACTAGATATACTATAACATTAGCATTTTGCTCTTCTGAAGTCATTTTCGACAAGGAATTTTTTGCCTCTAAGATGCATTTTTGCTACAACTATCCATCTCATATAATTGTTTACCGACATATCAAGGGTAGTTATCTCGAGTTTAGCCAAATTTGACATATTGCTGCATAAATATTTAAAATATTTGACATAATATTATTAAAACATAATGCAAAATAACATATTATCTAAACAGAAAAATAAAATAAACAGACGACTACAAGGATATATGAAGCACAAATAAGCAGACCAATAGTCATCTGAAATTCTTCAAGAGTGTGTTCAAAAATGAAAAGCCATAAATTGAAGAAATTATTGTAACCAAAGAAAAAATTAAAATCCAAATAAACATTTTTTGTGATGGGACGAAATTTTTTTGAGCAAAGAGATGAGAGAAGAATGAGTGTATTTATAGATGAAAATTTGTATGTAACCGTTGGAAATAGTGTTTAGAGCCGTTGGGGATATATGTGTATATAATTTTTCTTTCATAACTGTTAGAAAATATAACCAAATAAATTTATCAAAATTAATATTTACCTATAATAACACTATCATGAATTAATCAAATTACAGAAAGATAATCACATATTAAATATTAATTAAAATAACAATTATTTAAAATATATTATTTCTCTTCTGCACAAATTTATAATTATTTATTAATTTTCACTATTTTGTTTTATTGTTCTTCATGAACGTTCTGTAAATGTATTAGGGACAGTTTATTATTTTATTGTTCTTTTGGAAAAATTTGTTAATGTTTTCTGGACATTTAAAAGTATTGATCTCATGAGGCATAATTTACCATATGATCATGATCGTGAAGGCAAAGTCAATCAATCGATTTGGGGAAGACAACGCTTATCTTCCCAAAAATTAGTATTTAACTATGGAGACCAAATCACTTATGCAATATTCCGGCTATTATTATAGCTTATAAAATAAATTGAAATATATACCATATATATGAAGGCCAAATCACCCATTATAACAAAGTATAAAAATAAATATGATAAAAGTTAAATTTTATCTTTCGTGTTACGGATACATTTCGTACTAATTACATATTACAAAAATAACTTTATATATATATACATATTATAATGTATATGTAGTAAAAGAAAGAAAGAGAACACCATGTGGAGAAAATGAATTAATGATTAACTTTTTTTGTATATTGTAGTTAGTGTCGTGCTAGCCTTAGAGAGGGCTAATGCGAACTTTAGTAAAAGGGACCCTTTATAATATAAATATAATATAATTTTTTAGTAAAAGGGACCCTTTATAATATAAATATAACATAATTAAAAAATTATATTGATAAAGCAAAATAAAATGTTAAAAAACAAACGATTATAACATTATTTTTCTTCCTTCTGTTTCAATAAACTCTTTTACCAAATTCTCATAATCTAAATTTCTAACTAGATCTCATCTATAGATATGATTGGTAAACCATTTAGTATATCTTGTGACATAGTTGATCGCAAATAAGACTTTATCAACTTTAGTTTTGAAAAACTTCTTTTAGCTGAAGCAACCGAAACTGGAATCGTCAACAAAATCCGATAAGCAATCCATGAGTTTGGATAACAATCTTCCATTCATTTCAAGTAGTTCAACACTTCAACGGGTTTCTTGCATTCCTCTAGCAAAACATCTTTCAAAAATGTTAGTTCAAAATACAACTCATCTCCTATAACATCTGAATGATTTCCATGTTTTAAAAATACTTCAAGATTGGTACAAGATGTCTTCAAGTCATCATCACTTGCTGACTTCAGTTTCTCTAAATCAAATAGGAAACCAAAGGTTTGTTCGTAATTTTTAAGTTGCTCAAACCTTGTCTTAAGAGAATAGAGAGCTCGATTCATGACTTGGTTGAAATATTTTATTCTAAAGCTCTCTTTTAGAGATAAATTCACAGTTTCATCAGCTATCTCTGATTCTTCACCAATTTTTTTTTTTTTTTGATAACACGTTTTTCCTTTGTTGAAAATATGGCTTCAATTTCCATACTCTGCAATTACTTTACCATCTGATTTTGCACTCTCAAAACCACTACCTCTATAATTTTGGAAAAAAACAAACAAGTTTCTTTAACTGGGAAAATGCAACTTCAAGGTTCATGTTGCCTGGCTGCAAACTCTTGCTTACAATGTTGACTGCAAAGAGAACTTTGTACCAAATCACCATCGAGAGTAAAAATTCATAAATTCCAGTCTCATGTGTTTTACTTGTCGCAAGACACTCAACATCACTTTGGGCTTCTGGATCATCACTATTTCTGCTATATGAATCAGAGCATTTCTTATTTTTGGAGCTTGAAATCTTACTCGCTTGACACATTCAACATGACTCTCCCACCATATGTATTATGAATTTCCTTTTTTCTTTTCTTTTTTCCTTTTCCTTTTGGAATAACAATTCTTTTATTTTCTATTTTTCAAATCTAATTAACAATTTATGTTTTAGTTTTCTAGAAAATTTTATTTTTTAAAACGAACTAACAATTTTCTTTCTGAGTTTTTAAACGTACATACAGAATATTTTTACAATAAATTTTAAAAGAAATATTTTCATTATTCACCATTAGGACTTTAACCTTGACATTACAATTAAATTAAAAGATATTAACCATTTTTCTACCTTAAATTTTTGGTATTAGGGGGGGCCCAAAAATCTATATATTTTGGGGCCCTAGACAAATGTTTTTTTTTTGTTAATAGGCACGCGAGTGATTGTAGTGTAGTATATATAGAGATAAATGAAACTATGAAATAAAAATGTTTTTAATAGATAATTATTATATCGATATTATTAGGGTTTTAAGCAATTCTACAATTATTAATTGACTAATCTAGCAAAACCCTAAGCCCTAGGTTTTGTATTAACTTAATTGAATCTGATAAATAGAGAATTCGATTATACCTGAAGTTTGGTTAGTGCAGCGGATATAAGATCATGTATGAGATCAGCAAGTGCTCTAAGTGTAGCACCTCTATTGATAGTCCACACGCACGCAAGTAGGAGAGAAGTCTGCTAGAAATTTGTGTGCAATTCTCTTAGGATTTCGACTTGTGCAATCAGCGGCTAGGGTTTCTTTTCTTATCAAAAACGTGCCCTATATCATATATATATAGGGAGTTTAAGTTAACCTAATTAATTCCTTGTTGAACTAGGATTAATTAAGGCCCAGCCCAAAACACCTAATTAATTCCTAGTTGAATTATGATTATTTTAGACCCAGCCCAAAATAGCTAATTAACTCCTAGTTTAATTAGGATTAATTTAGGTCTTGCCCAAAACACATGTTCTCATCCGAAACCATGTATTATTACGCTCAAGTCATGAATCATTCCTATAATGATCATTCCCTATTGAATTGTCTCCATTTCTTAGGTGTGTGACCCAATAGGATCATATAGTACTAGCAGTGAGTATCTCAACTCACATATTATAAGTGGACTTTAGTAAGCCATTACAACCCCTAGTACCATATGACTTTGTCAAATCTCAATGTTAGAACATACCACACTTGTACTGGAATCATATATTCCCAAAATCACTTTGTCTCCATATCTCTATCTGCTCTAAGGCAAGAGTTCATGTCATCCTTATTTTAATGAGCCAGATCAATGTTCATCGAACTTGAATTTGTACTGATAGAGCAAACAAGCGTCTTTCACCTTGTTTGAGCTCGGCCATGCATTCTACAGTATCAAATCTTTCGAAGGGCCCAGAGATATCTTTCTCCCGTATATAGGAGGGATAAATTCCACCTTTTTCCATCCTCTATTCCTTTCTCACATTTCATGATATGTCCGACAAATTCTTTTATAACCACCAGTTACGGTTGGTGTTTGAATTAAAAACACACCAATTCATGTGCAAGAAAACAGCATGAACTCAGGTCTAAGGATTATGCTCTATAGTCGTATGAGAATCTCTTATGACACTCATTATACAATCTCGTAGAGTTCTCATAGCGGGTCGTTTCCGATGCTATGTTCATGCGACACACATGTATATGATTGACTTGATACTTATTATCAATGACTCCATGAAACTTAGTCATCAGTCACCTCACATACTAGTCTATCTCGTTATTAGTATCCCACTTTAATAACCATTGACTAGGGAATGATATAATTCATGCATTTTTACGCCTATAAGGTTTCATGATCAAGTCCTCAACTTGATGACCTATAAGAATGTCATGATTATTTTGGGATAAATATTTAATACAAGTATTAAATATAAATGAAATAATTTCATTAAAAACCAAAGTATGAACATAAAACTATTATAACTCCCAATGGAACTAAGATTACATCTTAAGATACCTAAGGTCTATGCCATTGGCATGATACTCACGCTTAGTCCGTGAAAGTACTTTCGTCATAGGATCAGCGATGTTCTCTTCCCTTGAAACTTGGCTGATCTTCACGTCTCCTCTTTCAACGATATCTCTAGTCAGAAGATATCTCCTCTCTATATGCTTGGATCTCTGGTGCGATTTGGGCTCCTTTGCCTGTGCATTGGCTCAATTGTTATCACAATATAGCGCCACCAGTTCAGCAATACTCGTAATCACACCAAGTTCAGAGATGAACTTCTTTACCCAAACATCTTCCTTCGTAGCTTCAGAAGCAGCGATATATTCATCTTCAGTAGTGGAGTTAGCTACAATGCTTTGCTTAGAACTCTTCCAACTAAATGCACCGCCATTCAGACAGAAGACGTAACCGGACTGAGAACAGGAATCATCCTTATTCGTTTGAAAGCTTGCATCCGTGAATCCACTAATAACCAACTCATCACTTTCTCCGTACACCAAGAACATATCCTTAGTATTCCTCAAATATTTCAGGATGTTCTTGACAGCAGTCCAGTGAGTCTCACCTAGATTTGATTAGTACCTGCTTGTCATACTTAATGCACAAGCAACGTCTGGACGAGTACAAATCATAGCGTACATGATGGATCCTATTGCGGAATCATAGGGAATCCTACTCATGCGTTCTTGCTCAGCAGGTGTCTTGGGGCACCCCGTCTTGCTTAGAACCATGCCATGAGACATTGGTAAGAAGCCCTTCTTGGAATCATGCATACTGAATCTGCTCAAGACCTTATCTATGTAAGTGTCTTGACACAATTCGATCAGCCTTTTAGGTCTATCTCGATAGATCCTGATTCTAAGAATATAGGTGGCTTTCCCCATGTCCTTCATCGAGAAACATTTTCCGAGCCAAACCTTAACAGACTTCAGCAACGGAATGTCATTTCTGATAAGTAAGATATCATCCATGTACAACACAAGAAACACAACTGCGCTCCCACTAAACTTCTTGTATACGCATACTTCTTCTTCCTTCCTGATGAAGCCAAATTCTTTGACTGCTTCATCGAAACAAAGATTTCAACTCTATGATACTTGCTTCAATCCATAAATGGATTTGTGAAGTTTGCACACTTTCCCAGCAGTTTTAGGATCAACAAAACCCTCAGGTTGTGTAATATACACATCCTCTTCCAGAATACCATTTGGAACGCGGTTTTGACATCCATCTGCCAAATCTCATAATCATAATGAGTAGCAGTCGCTAGGAGAATCAGAATAGACTTAAGCATAGCTACTGGAGAGTATGTTTCATCATAGTCAGCATCGTGGACTTGTTTGAAACCCTTAGCTACCAGTCTAGCTTTATTAATCTGTATGTTAACATCCACATCAATTTTTTTCTTGAAAACCCATTTACACTCGATTGCTTTCGCACAATGAGGTAAATCGAGTAACGACAAACTTGGTTTTCTGACATGGATTCCATTTTGGATTGTGTGGCCTTTAAACACTTTGCGGAGTCACGTCCCATCATTGCTTCTTTGAAGTTTGCAGGTTCATCGTTGTCAACGATCAACAAATCCTGTCCTTCAGTCACGAGGAATCCCAGATATCTCTCGGGTTCATGACGGATTCTACTGGATCTGTGAACTTCAGGCTCTACAGGTATTGATTCGACAATAGCTTGTGAGTCTAACTGCCGCTCTTCTTGTACGGATTGTAGCTCTCGAATTTCTTCGAGTTGTACTTTACTCCCACTTTTTTTCTTAGAAAGAAACTCTCTCTCAAGAAAAACACCATGTCGAGCAACAAACACTTTGTTCTCGGTTCGGTTGTAGAAATAGTACGCCTTGGTTTCCTTCAGATAACAACGGAAGAAGCATTTATCTTATTTCGGTGCAAGTTTATCGGGTATTAATCGTTTCACATAAACCTCGTTTCCCCAAATCTTCAGGAAAGACAGATTGAGAATTTTTCCCGTCCACATCTCATATGGTGTCTTTGCACTGATTTTGATGGCACTCTATTCAGCGTAAACGCAGAAGTATCTAGAACATATACTTAAAAGGATAACGGAAGATCAGTGTGACTCATCATTGATCGAACCATGTCAAGTAATATTCGATTCCTCTTCTTAGACACACCATTCCATTGTGGTGTTCCGGGAATAATGAGTTGTAATATAATTCCACATTCTCTCAGATGGTCGCTGAACTCTTGACTTAAGTATTCAGCTCCTCGATCAGATCGAAGAACCTTAATACTTTTGCCAAGTTGATTTCATACTTCATTTTGGAACTCTTTAAACTTTTCAAAAGATTCCGATTTGTGTCTCATTAGATAGACATAACCGTATCTACTGAAGTCATCAGTAAATGTAATGAAGTAGTTGAAATTTTCTCTGGCACTTAAGCTCATCGGACCGCATACATCGGTATGTATGAGGCCCAATAAATCGTTGGCCCTTTCATTGAGTTTGTTGAAAGGAGCCTTCGTCATTTTTCCCAATAAACAAGATTCACATTTCTCAAATGATTCATAATCAAATGAGTCCAAAAGCCCATCATAATGAAGTTTTTGGATGTGTTTCTCGTTTATATGCTCTAAACAACAATGCCAAAGAAAACTTGGGTTCGAATCATTTACTTTGAAGCGTTTGATATTAATGTTATATATAGGTGTAGATTGGTCAAGAATATAAAGCTCATTCGATAATGGGGCGTTGCCATAAAATAAGTCATCTCAAGTAAAGGAACAATATTTGTTTTTAATCGAAAATGAAAAACCTTCAGTATCCAAAACCGAAATAGAAACAATGTTTCTGCTTATAGCAGGTACATAGTAGCAATTTTCTAAAACCAAAACTAAACCAGATGGAAGAGACAAATTATATGTTCATATGGCTAATGCAGCAACTCTTGCTCCATTTCCTACACGTAAGTCCACTTGCCCCTTCTCCAAGCTTCTACTGTTGCTTAGGCCCTGCATATTAGTACAAATATGAGCACCACAGCCAGTATCAAGTACCCATGAAGTAGAACTTGTAAGCAACATTTACTTCGATAACAAAAATACCTGAAGGAGCATCATATTATTTCTTCATCTTGTAATCTTCCAAATATTTCTTGCAGTTTCTTTTCCAATGCCATTGCTCGTTACAGTAATTGCAAACGTCTGTTTTAGATGGCCGGGGCTGGTTTTGGGTATGGATGTGGCCGGCTCGTGGTTCACAATCGGGTCATCTTTAGCATTTCCCTTATCCTTGTCCTTCCCACGTTTCTTAAATGATTTACCCCCTTGCACTAAGTGTACAATGGGACGCCCTTCTTGACATTCGGCTCCGCTGTCTTATGCATTTCATGCAACTCAGTCAACGTCTTCGTCATACTGTTCATATTGTAGTTCAATACGAACTGATGATAACAAGACGGCAGTGACTGAAGTATGATGTCCGTATCCAACTCTTGGCTAATGGGACAGTCTAGTTTAGCCAGATTATCAATATAACCCATCATTTTCATGACATGATTACTCACCAAACCATCATTCGATAGTTTGCATTCGATGAGAGATTTCACCGTTTGATATCTCTCATATCGTGCCTGTTCCTGAAACATTCCCTTCAGGCCAGTCACGATCTCAATGGGCGACAACACATTCTCGTACTGCACCTGCAGTTCCGAGATCATGGTCGCAAGCATCAAGCATTGCACATCTATCACATCATTGGAATGCTTATCCCAAGCATTCCTAGCTGCAACAGTGGCATTGGCAGCCGGTCTAGGAGGCAAGACTTGTTCTAAAACATAGTCTTTCTTCTCCTGCCTAAGAACAATTCTCAGGTTACGGTACCAACTCAGGAAATTCTTCCCATTCAACTTGTCCTTCTCAAGGACATATCGAAGGGAAAATAAGTTGTGGTTATGGTTGTTGTTATTTGCCATCGCTAAAAGTAAGAGAGGTAAGGAGTTTTAGTTATGATGGTTTAAGTGTTGAGAAATCTTAACATATTTAAGAAAACTCACATTGTGTTCAATCAATAGTTCCTCGATTGAATACAATGATCCCGAGATCCATATTTCAGAAAAATCTGAGTGACCTGAACTCATCGCCCAAACCTTAGTTATTTAGGTAAGCAACTTATTTGCTAGTTATATCACATATATAACTCTCGTTCGTGATTTGACATCTCATATGCCAAAATCACTCAGATGTCTCAAAGCTCAAGACGGTCTTGATAGCTTAGTCAAGTAAACCAATCTCATAATCATATGGTAACGGTTACCATCTGCCTCACCCATGTCAAAGTAGGTACCTAACCCGAGCTAGCCCACCATACGATGAAATGAGTCTTGACAGTTGACGTGAAGTTGAAAGACATCAATTTCTTGATATTTTTTTGAGGAACTAAACTTTAACTTGAATGTATATCATATATGCACTCAAGAGGGTTAAAAGGGGATTTTAAAACGAAAGAAATCAAATCAAATGCTTTAAATTTTTAATTATGATTTTTCTAATCATGACCCTGTGCCGGTTGACATCTGCTGGTTTTTCTCCCACTTGGTATAATTTTTCTTAAATCGATTATGAGAAAACCAGATTCGGTCTAATCTTATTAAACTAGATCATTCAGGGCTATTTTAAATTAGATTATATTTTATTTCAGTTTATCACATCAGAACTCTGAAACCATAAACCCTAATTTTTTATTTCAATGAAACCCTAATTTTTCGATTTCAATGAAACCCTAATTTTTCAATTTCAATGAAACCCTAGTCATGCAATTCTAATTCAATTAAAACAAACTTTTAATTAATCAATCAAACATGAAAACATTAGATTTCATTAGGGTTACAACCAGCTCTGATTTTTTGATTTCAACAAAACCCTAATCTTTTATTTCAATGAAACCCTAATTTTCGGTTTCAATGAAACCCTAATCATGCAATTCTAATTCAATTAAAAAGTTCGAGTTTTAGCAAAAGCTGCTCTTCGGGGTCGTATCGATTCCGGGGTGTGAAGTGGGATAGAAGGGATTTCATAATTGGGGAATTGGATCAGTGATCGATTTCTAGGTTTACGAAACTTTGAATCAATCAACCAAACATGAAAACATCAGATTTCATTAAGATTACAACCAGCTCAAATTTTTGATTTCAGCAATAATAAAATCAGCTCTGATTTTTTGATTTCATCAAAACCCTAATCATGCAATTCTAATTTAATTAAAACAAACTTTTAATCAATCAATCAAGCATGTAAACATGAGATTTCCATAAGAATACAACTTGGCTCTGATACCACTATTAGGTTTTTAAGCAATTCAACAATTATCAATTGACTAATCTAGCAAAACCCTAAGCCATAGGTCTTGTATTAACTTAATTGAATATGATAAATAGAGAACTCGATTATACTTGAAGTTTGGTTTAGTGCAGCGGATATAAGATGAGGTATGAGATCAGCAAGTGCTCCAAGTGTAACACCTCTATTGATAGTCCACACGCACGCAAGTAGGAGAGAAGTCTGTTAGAACTTTGTGTGCAATTTTCTTAGGATTTCGACTTGTGCAATTAGGAGCTAGGGTTTCTTCTCTTATAAAAAAAGTGCACTATATCATATATATAGGGAGTTTAAGTTAACCTAATTAATTCCTAGTTGAACTACGATTAATTTAGGCTCAGCCCAAAACACCTAATTAATTCATAGTTGAATTAGAATTAATTTAGGCCGAGCCCAAAACACATAATTAATTCCTAGTTGAATTAGGATTAATTTAGGTCTGGCCCAAAACACATGTTCTCATCCGAAACCATGTATTATTACGCTCAAGTTATGAATCATTCCTATAATGATCATTCCCTATAAAATTGTCTCCATTTGCTTAGGTGTGTGACCCAATAAGATCATATAGTACTAGCAGTGAATATCTCAACTCACAGATTATAAGTGGACTCTAGCAAGCCATTACAACCTCTAGTACCATATGATTTTGTCTAATCTCGATGTTAGAAGTGACCACACGAGTAAATACAAATGATTGTGTTGTGTTTATTTATTTATTTATTATTATAGTCTATTTACGAGTAGAAGATCTCACTTCTCACATTGTGTCGACTAGTTTTATTTTTCTCATGGAATATTTTTCTTTTATCAAACTCCATTTTTCATGCCACGACCAAAAAGAAAAAAAAAATCTATTTCTCATGCAATATATGTTTTTGCTTGAGTTGAAATCTCTCCATCTGTTAATGTTTTTTTATTTATAATATTGGCATATGTTGTCTGAGTCAAAGATATCAATTATTCTTGACATAAAATTCTCATTAATTCAATTTTTGGTAAAAGGGAACTCTTTAATTAATTATGTGAAGAAAATTACAACATGGAATGACTTCGTATTTATATGTAACTTTTTAGTCTGTATCGATAATTTTAATTTAATATTTAATATGCCAAAAATATTTTTGACGAAGAGATTGATTGTCATTATGTTATTTTCTACATCCTAATTCGTAAAAATACTAGAGATTTTTAGTTGAGAAAGTGAGTTTAGTCAACTAGTTAATATCAATTGGAAATGACTTTTAATATTTTTCACTGTAATTCGATTTTAAATAATTATAATTTTATATGATAAAATTTAAAATTTAAATTATGAATTAGTCTTTAATTTAGACAAAAAAAATTAGTTAACTCGAGTCGATGTCATAATCATTAAAGTTCCACCTAATTCGAAATCATTCACCTAATGGTCCAAAATACATAGTTAATTGAATCGGAATTTGTTTTAATAAGAACAAAATAAAAGTCCAATCTATACCAATCCAGCTGTTGATGACCCATCTTTTGGAGCTTTAACATTTTGGGCAAATAACCTTCTTCGTTTGCGTGTCTTTTTATTTTAGTCGAAGTGTCGCCTAGAAAAAAAAAATCGTTTGTAAGTCAAAGTTAATTTTACATTTCGGATTTTATTTTTAAGTACTTTGATATTTTAAGGCTGGATCGAAACTTTTTGGGTAATATAACTAAATTTGGACACTAAAATTGATGTTTAAAAATTCAGATTCATAACAAAAAAATACGAATGGGACCTCGAAGCTTGACTTTCGTCAAGAATTCTAAATAAAATGTTGTGTTAAATCCAAACATATTGCTTTTACCTGCATCACTGTAATTCACAAGATATCGAAGAGTTTCTATTTTTTGTTTTTCAGAAATTTTATTTAGTTTTACAAAATTAAACAGTTTTTTTTTGTTATTCAACATTCAACTTTTTGATGTGGAATTCTAAACCGGATACCAAAAACCTGGTTTAATGTCTCTGAAATTGGAACAAACCTATACGTGAACGGAATCTTGGATTTCGATACCGACGCTTCTACGATGACTCACCACAAAAGATTTATTTTTAGGGCAACGGGCGGAAGTGGGCCCTGGCTAGACTAGTGGATTTGAACAAGTGAGAACATATTCGGGCAACTTTTCAGATCTGCCTGTCTTTACCTACAATCCCAATCTTTATGTCGCCACTTGTCCTAATTGTATTGCCTCCTTCTCACTATCGCACATCGTGTCGTTTTCCATTCCTATTGATATTTTCGTGGTGCTGAGTTAACCTTCAGCAGTGGGACTGGGACTTTCGATCATTCAAACATAAAAACGTCATGATTTTTATGACACCTTCAGAAGGACGCTCTCAAATGTAGAGGCATTGAGGTGAAAACAACACGCAGTGTCCCTTGGGTCTAGCCGTTTAGACCTTTGTTTGCCATTTCGTTTTCTTCCTTATAACGATTTTTCTGAGGGTAAGATCCAGAAGATTGATTGAATCAGCTTAATATTTTATAAAATCCAGGTAATTCTTTTGTTTTTCCCCCACCAGATTTTGAAATTCCAGTTTTTGTGATTCGCCTGTGCTTTGTTCTGCATCTCGTTTCCTGGTAATTGCTTTTGCTGTGTAACTCGGGATGTTAATTAGAGGTTTAGGTTGATTTTCTGTTCTGGGTTTGGTTTATATTTGAGGATTGTGCTTGAATTCCCGAAAAATGACAGCAATTTCGTTTTTCCGATGTTCAAACTCTCGGCTTTGGTACTGACTTTTGTGCTTTTTATTGTTTTGTTTGTTCCTCAGACTTGTAAACAGGACATTCTCATGAAAAATGACTTCATCGGTCCATGAGCTCTCTGGTTTTGTCTCTCTTTCTGGAAATCCGACGTTCTTAGGCTTTCCTTTAATGTATATCTTCCTAACTGATCTTTGGTTGTCCAGATAACAATGAAAGTCATGGGAAGAAAGAGCATCCAGATTCCCAAAGCAGACCACCGCTTCTTTCAGGACGAAGCTCGGAATCTATTGAAACAAACTCCGTTTACTCTGAGTCCATGGTAATTTTCTCAACGAAAAGCTTAAGTATTTGTGGAACAGTGGAAGACTAAGAGTGATCTTAATTTAGGTTAATACAATGTTTCGGTCAGTTTTGTGATCTTCATCTTCTTTCTTTCGGTTATAAGATCATTGGTTGTGATTCTCTTACCTTTGTAATCCAAGTTTGTATACCAGTCACCATGCTGAGTGTGCTTTTGTTTTGGATACTCACAATATCAAAAAAAAAAAGGACTTTTGTTTGAATTAGTTCAATAAGGATAGTTTTGACTTATTTTGTCCGGTGATGATCACCTTTCTGCAAATTTAGACTTACTTCGACTGTAAACTTATCGTTCCGTGTGATTATCTGTCAACCTTATCGAGTTAAAAATTAAGTTACTATGGTTTTTGTGTGTGTTGATATTGAAGGCACATGGGCTCTATCCGTATTCAGATCCTTACTACAGAAGCGTATTTTCACAGCAAGCGTATCTTCCACATCACTATCCTGGGGTATACACTATTACTCATCTCAGATTCTGAATACTGAAAAAAGCTTTTGTTTCACTTTTAAAGATTTGTTTTTCAGGTCCAGATGCAGTTAATGGGAATGCAGCAGCCAGGGGTTCCATTGCAATGTGATGCAGTCGAGGAGCCTGTTTTTGTTAATGCAAAGCAATACCATGGTATACTTAGGCGTAGGCAATCACGGGCAAAACTTGAGGCACGGATTAGAGCCATCAAATCGAAAAAGGTGAGAAATTCTGGCAGGCAAAACCTCTTATATGTCAAGTTGATTCCTTTCCAATATCTTCTTATGTCTTGTTTTCAGCCATATATACATGAGTCTCGTCATTTACATGCGATAAGACGGCCTAGGGGATGTGGTGGTCGGTTTCTTAATGCTAAAAAGAAAAACGGAGACCACAAGGATGAAGAGGAGGATGAGACTACCTCTGATGAGAACACTTCAGAAGCAAGTTCCAGTCTCAGGTCTGAGAAATCTCCCATGGGTGCTTCTGCTTTCAATGGTAGATCTTGAGGATGGTTTGGCTTATATCTCCCACGAGTCTAGTTTCCAGTTTGGGTGGATGTTTGGCTTAGAGCATCATTGCCTTCAGTAGACTGTGTGTATAGGTCATTACTTGGAGCAGCTAGGGAAACTTTGTTTTAGGAATTAGATATGCAAATAATGGAAAAGTGGGATTGAAAGTATTGTTGTGCCAACACATGATATTCTTTGCCAATGAACTTGTGTTTTGGAAACTCAACTTATGTTTTTAGCTTTGTTTGCTATGATTTTGATTATAAATTTTAGATTCTGAACGGTGTATTGTTTGTATAAAAGCAAACATAACAAGTTCAAGTAATCACAATTTTATGACATTGGACAAAACCACTACAAGCCCATATAATTTTTTACCCAACACAAGCCCATGTAATTTTGTACCCAACGCAAGCCCATGTAGTAGGTTATTCATGGAAGTAGAGTTCATGTATATACGACTCCTTTCCCATTTTTAACACCAGTCACATATAAACATTGATTTTGGTGTTTCTGGATTAATCTTTCTCGTTTTTTGTTTTCTAAATCAAGCTCTTACGAGTTATTTCATCTTAAACCTTATATTTTATCATATATGTTAAGCTTTATAAGAGCTAGAATCTGATTTTGCTTTAAATCTCCTTACATGGTTATATTCTTCTTCTTCAGAATTCCTCCACACTTTTGCAAAAGCTCTCAGTTTAGATCTTTTATTCCAATTTTTATACATCTAAATTTAACACACACAAAAAAATACTGTCGTTACAACTCATATTTGCATATACTCGATAGTAAACTCGGATTATAGTGTAGTGGCTGCACTAGTACAAATCACATCAATTGTTAGAAATAAGTTTATAATGATGAAATACCAATATTTTCAATGAATTTATAATCTTTATACACTCCGTCAACAGTCCAATAACTATTTGAAACTTTAACTTATACATTCAAATTTCAAATTTCAGTTTAGTTTTTTTTTGTCAACGATATAATTACAATAAAAAAACGCCAGAATTATAAATCAGACACTCTACATATCTTAGCCAGAACATCAACTTTATAATTGAGAAGTCTGAGAATAACCGATAAAGAACATGAAGAAAACCGGAGATTAAGACTTCGATATTCCTCCTGCTATGGTATGAACGCCAGTCACTCCTCTGGATGCTGGATAATGGAAAAGACCGTCTCGTAGTCGGTCGAGATCTCTACTTCCTGGATTTGGAGCTCCGCAAGCGTTCCAAAGACTCAAATCACTGCCTCTACCTCCGCGTGAAGAGGTGATAGACACCGATGAATTCAGATGGATCCCGAACATATTCCTTACACCGAATCTGGAAAACAAATGTAACCGACTCCCGTATAGAGACCAGTATCCTTTCAAGACGCGTCTACGTAGCATTTATAACCCGTGAAACTAAAATCAGTTTGGTTATTAGAAGTTACAAAAAAACTGTTTGTCATTCATTCAAATTGTAATAACTGCTGTGGTTATACATTATTTTGTTATTTATTCAACTGTTTGGAGCATTGACTATACAAGTAATACCAGTAAAAAAATCTATATAATTTGAAACATCTCTTGGAAAAAATGGTTCGTTCGTGCTGCGAGAAAAGTAAAGAGTATTCGTAGTTTATCACTTTTGATGCGCTAAGCATAATCATTTCATTTGCAGACAATATATAAATGTGAAGTCATGTGTTGTTTCTCTCTTTATAAATTCTGAATTTAATAAGGTTCCTTAAAAGCATTGTTTTGATTTTCAGACAGCTTCTGGTTCAAGTTTTGGTTGTTGGCTTATTCCACTTTTAGCTACAGCCTCTTTGAAATTTACACACAGTGGATGTGAAAATTGGTCAAACACTTTTCAAAAAGAAAGTTACATATTAGCGAAATCGACTTATGTATTAATATAATGATATATGATATGTGAATTTCCTTCTCTATTCTCTATATAAATGAACTTTTTACTTCTTGCAGATTTAATAAGCTAAAACTTATGTATATAATACACACCAAAAAGAAATTCTTATTGATCATGTAAAAAGTCGTATATCATGGTACGTTTTCAACGCAAAAATTTCAAAAAAAGGACATAAATAAGTAACAATGAAATGGGGCTTTGGTATTACTGTCATGGGTCCCGATGTGATTCTATCTTCCTTATTCTAATCCGACTTCCATATAATGAACAGAGACATATGGTGGTTGTTGGTTCGGAGCTGCACTCCCTCTCTCACATTCCATAGATATTAACCTTTTTCTGATGAAACTGGATTTGGAAACTAAATACTTTCATCTCACTGTTAATTAGTATTTAACAAAAAAAATAATCAACAACTAGATAGATAAATACCTGATTCATAACCCAAATTTTCAAAACTCTATCGATGTTATGTGGGTAAACATTATTCTTTGAAATTGAATTTAGATGATGAAAATACTAGAAGTGAACAATAAACCACTTGACAAAAAATACTTCCCAGCTGAATAATTAGTTTATAGTTTACAAAGTTTTTATTTGTTCATTGAAATGAAAATTATATAAACTATGTTATAGACTATAAAAAAGATGTTCAAGTATTCTCGGTTTGGTGGTTTTTATAATATCGCTAATGGCTCTGACATAAAAGTATACAACAAATATGTGTATTGTTAGCGCACGATAAATGTTGTGATCTATTGCTTTTTGTAAATGTTACGATATATGGAGCTATCTTTATATCGCCATTTGTAATAGTGGAAGTTTTTATTTATTATCTATTAATTAGTAGTAGTTATGGGACACTGTAACATATTTTATAATAGTTTTTTTTATTGTGTTGTAAGAATATTTTCTATAACTATATATTATCGTTGTAGTATTTGTAACAATGACAATATATTTAAGATATGAGTATATACTATATATTCTAGTCCAATTTGCATTTATCACTTTTGCCCTGAGTAGTTGTTGTTTCTTTTTTTTTTATCACAAAAAAGACATATAGCCATAATCCATATATAGAAAACATTAATTCATACATTGTTCAACATACATCATACAACCACAAGTTCCATCAGACAATTAAGAGTACACAGTATTCTCACAACATGGATATTGTAACATTATTGTATCAATTCAAATTAATAGACAACTACTTTGTCCTCTGGCCATGCAATTGACATACCTAATGCAACATCATTATATCAGTTCAAATTAATAGAGAACTACTTTGTCCTCTGGCCATGCAATTGACGTACCTAATGTATCCTCTCTTTTAAGAAAGTCTCCAAACTGCAACATCCTTAATCCTCACTAAGTCTACCCAGACTTTGACTGCATTTGGTTCCAGAGGAACACAATGAATAACTTGATATGAATTCTTAATAGACCAACACCCTTCTGCCACCACTCTTTTTTGCCGCTTATATCCATCAGCTTACATTTTTTGTTGCTGAGTTGTGTGAGTTATTGTTTTTGTGCAGCAGTTACGTACATGTTATGTAAAATACTATAACCAAACCAAGTACAAATTACCGTAAGTATTAACTCTTATATTACCGGAGATCGTCATACATGTGATAATGATAAAGCCTTTTTCGCCTTCTTGATAAGTTTAGGAGGAGCTGTTGCATCTTTTTCCTAATTTGGTGTATCTAACACCACTCTTGTTGTAGGCCATGCTACGAAGGATTTCAGACAGTCCTCAATTGTACTAACATCCTTTGTAGGTCTCCAGAGGAAAGTATCAAGCTCCAACACTTTATCAACAAATACCTTAACTGCTTTTGATCTTAGAGGAAGTTCATTAACCATTGCTTTTGAATCTTGTGTCTGCCAACGCCCTACAACAACACCAATGCATGTATCTTCACTCCAATCAAGCAGTTTACACTTATTAGCATAAGTGCATGAACCCTGGTTGATATAATCAGAAAACAACATCATTCAATATTTTTAAATGAACATGTTCATAAGGATTTAGTCATAAAATTAGATGTTGATACTGATTAACTTACTAATGGTGTAATGTCTTCTATGTTAGTCATAAAATCTAGTAGAATATAAGATTTAGCAGGGCAGGCAATAATTTTACCAACTGCTTGTTCAATATTGAACATGTTTGGTGCAAGCCTCCAAATGAATGCATCCGACTTTTTCATTCTAATATCTTAACTGAGTTAGACCCTAATGGGATGTCATTGATGAAGTCTTGAGGATCAGAGGATAACACGCGTATTTTGACCACTCTTTCATCAAACCACCCTAGTCAAGAACCACATACTTAGGATTTGCTTATTTTGTTTACACTATAACAATATTTATAGTAAACCAATAAGATAATATATATATATATATGTGTGTGTGTGATATATTATACACTATGAGATTTGATTACTTACTCTTAGAGCTTCGTTTTCACCTACTTTTGTTTCTGCTTTTAGTGACATTATAAAAATGTGTGAGTGCCTAATTCATATAATCAAATTGTGTAAAACATATGCTGAACATACTAACCTTCATACTAGCAACTAAAGCTTATAAGGAATCAATTTTCCACTGTAAAATTATTTGATTCGCTTGCATCTGAGTCATACAATTTTTCTCTTGAAGATTTCTAGTTTGGTCATGTTCATTCCTCTGCCCATTTTCCTTAACATATCAGGCTTATCAGGTCCCAAAACCTGAGAAAACCCATCTTCTTTTGGGTTTGATGCTTAAGGAACATCAGTTGCTATTTCAGCTGCTTTCATCTATCAAAAAACACATTAATCAGATTCAGTTCACACTATGAAATTATACAACATAAAAAATTAAGCAACAACTTACAATCTTCCTTGTTGTGTTAGTATTTATTGGAGTACCATCTTTTCTAGTCCGATACTTTACCCAAACTTTGAGTCTTGTTACACTCGAAGGTTCTTGGCTTTCACTTTTCTATACAAAGCATAGTGTTAACAGTGATTTGTATATATGATCAAGTTACTAAATTAATTTACTAACCATATCCTCTGACAGTATGACCATTACTCAACGGTTACATGTGTGAAGAATTAGAAACGCTTATGTTCTCTATAACTATCACTGATTTTCTACAAATAAAGTGCAAATATTCAACATTCCAATAAATAACATTGTATAAAACAAACTTATCAACAAATGAATACCTTAAAAGCATTGTATATTGAGAAAATTCTTCCATTCATTAAGTGATATAGTCTTTGGTACGAGTCTCATTCTGGCTTGGTTATTAGGTGCCTGCCTAATCTGAGTTACAAGTCGTGATTTAGAAACCCTCCACAGACATCCCATCTGTTTAATCACAACACTTTTCTGATACTCTTCATCTAGCTCAAATTTTTCCTGCATTCAAAATACAAGCTTGTTATTTAT